>JAGFPH010001934.1:148354-187928 GCA_018207615.1 Philaenus spumarius
TTGTTCTTACACATTTTTCGTTAAAGGTAATATTAAGGGAGCTATTAAACAACATACACCAAAACAATGGTTTCTCAAAGCATGTAAATTTAAGTTTGAGTACAATTTTCTGCCAATCCTAACGTAACACTTTAACTAAAGTTTGTCGACGCGTCTCGGAATTCCTCCATTATCGAGACCTATTTCAGTACTGGATTCATCCGTTATGGAATCGTCTAGATAGTCTAGATATAGTTAGCCACGCCTCTCCTCCTACTACCGGTGCTGCTGCTTATGTAATATGTTATGCAATCTGTTATGTAATCTGTTATGTAATCTGTTATGCAACACGTTATGTAACATGTTATGTAATAATTCTTTTTTTTCAACAATTTTAGAGTTCGGAAAGTTATTTCCAGTTATGTAAATTTACTTTATTAACTATAATTTTTTAATTATTTAAAATACACAAAAAAGGTTCAAATAAAACTTTTAGTAGGCCTATGCATCTTTAGCTTTAATATGATGTGGATAATTACTTGTTTAAATTTATCGCTTGCTCGTGGGACGTCGTCAAAGGTAGCGCTACAAACTCCAGCGAACAAACACGCTTCGTAGGATTTGAACCGGGTACTTTTGTGGTATTTCACGTATTTCGAAACCAGACGGGCTAAAAGGTCGTGTCAAAAAAAAAATAAAAAGAACCCTTGGGTGTGCGTAAGACCACACATTGGAAGTGATAAATTCTATGACCGATTTATTTTTGTATCAGTAATAATATTAGAAGAGAATAAGGCTCAACAAATTACACAAGTCAATATATTATTGTCAAAAAATATTATATCATATTTTGAAATTGCATAATTATAATAATTATAACTCATCACCATCCTAACCTAATCCTTACAGGCAAGGTATTAAAATTGCTGGAACTTTCGTTCAATTATGTAAAGCGTTATATCTATATAATAAAAATGAATTGCTGCTTCTTTGAAATCGCATCAATTGAGAACTGCTGGACCAATTTGGCAATTTTTTGTTTTAAAATGTTCGTAATAGTCCGAACTAGGTTTTTATATAAAGAAAAATTTGAAAAGTTTCCCGAAAAAGTTTCAAATTTGGAAAAAACTAAACAGCCTCTTTTGTATGGACTCAAGACCATAGCACTCAAAAACAGCTGTTCGTATAAAATGCTTAGTAACACATGTTTGTTTACATTCATTACCATAGCAACTTTAGCAAATTTATGATCAGTTTATTATTCTTCAAAACCAATAGCTTTTTAGATTAGATTGACAAATTAAAAGCAAACACAAACAAAAATCAATAAAACATGCTTAGGCCTACTATATTATAATTCAATTTAAACATCGGTTGTTACATATTATTATAAATAAAACAACTGTTATGGATCAAAAACTGAACATAATTTTAGGTTAGGCCTACAATGAACCAAAACACTTTTATTTGCAACCAATTTCTCTAATTTATAATCAGGTTATTATTCTTCAAAAACCAAAACAGCTTTTTTAGGTTAGATTGCCAAACAACACAAACAAAAATCAACGAAAAATGCTTACTGTATTATAATTCAATTCAAACATCGGTTGTTACATATCTATTTACTTACATATATGCTGTTTAAAATATTGTTTATATAAATTGTTGAGATAAACACCATTTGCAATTCAATAACTTAAGTCAAAAGAATGAAATTTGATAACTACCCTTAAAATTAAATAAAGCAATAGCGAAGCATTGCCGGGTCCACTAGTATAAGTATAAAGGTACTTACATATGGGCCAACAACAACCAAGAGTTCAATCTGTAACACACAGTAAAAATTTAAACAACAGTAACTTTTATAATAGCTGCATTACAAGAATAGTAATAGTACAAGAATAAATAATTCAATCACGCAGCTAAACAGCTGACGTGAGTTGAGCGAATTTCAAAAATTAAGTTTAGGCCTACATGTTTTAAGGTTTCAAAGAACTATTTGCGAAATTGATCTACTCACGAAGGCGTTGAATAGCTGCCTCTGTGTAAGAAATATATTTAAAGACATAGTTTGTACCTCAGCGTCCAGCTCCGAATAATGGGCTGCTTCGTTCCGCTCGCAGCAGTAAAACTTGCTTTGCGAATCGTCAGCCTCGAATCAGAAGCCGTCCACGTGGAATTTAACCGAGTCGTTTAATCGTAGTTTACGTTTTGTTCGATTTTACGGGATACGTATGGGTTATAAAGTGGTGCAAAAAAATGTGCGGAATAATCTCCTATATTTATTTTCAGATAAAACCCCCCAAACAAGTTTCTGGAAATTCCTAATCGTGTGTTTTTTTGTAATATTTTTATGAAATTAATTTGACATATAATAAACTTTTGTAGATTTAGTAACATAACAATCGGTGAAGTTGTCTGCTTCGAGCGAAGCGAACAAGTCCATAATCCGATTCCACAAGGTCGAGGTACACAAGGCGCAGTTCAGAATCGGAGACCAGAAAGTCGAGGTGAAAGATTGCAAAGCGAGTGATTCCGCTGAGAAAGAAGGGTGAACAAATCCTACTACAGATAGTGCCAAGTAGCGTGAAGCGTTGAGCATGCGCTGTAACGTCTTACCCTCTCCTACTCGACTGTGAGTCTTTAGTTCAGTCACCTCCAAAAAGTGTTGATATACAATCAACACGACTACATAGCAGACTTGAATTAGGTAGGGCAGGCGGCTCTGACTGTACTCCGCCGCGAGAGGGGAAATGTGGTGGGAGCCAGCGTAGGAAACTTGCACACCCCTTCTTCGCGCTCCATCCTAATTGGCGCTATTTGTAATATAATTTGTACACCCAGCGCTTTCGCAAGTATACCAATTTCAAAAATAGTCGTTTGTTACCACCTGAATTACATAAACTAAATTTTGGAAATTCGCTGAATTCACGCCAGCGGTTCAGCTCCGTGGTCGAATTATTATAACTGCTGTTTGTGATAATGAACTTAATAATTTTATTTACACTTTTAATATTGTTTAACATTTTAGTAAACATTTACTAAAATAAATCAACTCCTATAAAAGCGAGTGTACGACCGTGAGTAACATATAATATAACAGCTGATTTCACCCATCGTCTGTAGCGTGGATTATCCTTTGGGGTTATTTTTACTACTTCAATCATTATAATTTCTTGTGAGGTTGATTTGTATAAATATAAGTTATAGAACTAATGTATGTTATAATATTTGCTTTGAAGTTATAAACTATATATAAATACTATCTTTTATCATCAATATATTCGTTTAGCTTCGGAAACATTCGTACATCTTCGACTAACATATATAAACATATTCGAATATTAATTTCTTCACTATAATATTAATAGCTTAATTAATCATTTTATCTATCAATATAAAATAAAAAGCAGTTAAAAGATAATATTTTTGTGTTTTTTTTTTTTGATATAATAACGTATATAAATACAAAATTTTATCAAATAGGCCTACAGTTTTATAATCCATATAATTGTTCACATTTACCGAGTTAAAAAGGTATGTTTAGATAAAGTCTGTTGTTTTTTAACAGTATTTTCTTAAATGATGTAATTCTGGTGTGTCATAATTAACATGCCTGTGATTTTCCACGGTGGTTTACTAGTTCTAAAATATAATTGTGGCGGTAGTGCGAAGCACGCAAGGGTCCCTCCAGTACAGAACAGCCTTTATCTAGTTATATAATGACTTAAAATTATAATTTTTTGTCGAAAGAGTCGGTTTACTTGAGATCTTCTTAAAAACGTTCAACACTACCAAGTTGAAACCATTAAAGTGTACAATTATTCCTATATACTGTAGTTATAGTTGTAGCCAGCAGCTTACAGTGGTAATAACAACAAAACCCAAGCACAACATCTAGGTAAACAGACACAATGGTCTTGTTGAAATTGGTTTTAAAGTCGTTTAAAACTTTCAGGCGATGATAGGATCTCTAGCTAAGATAGTCTGCTTTCATAAAGACCACAACGTTTGGCGATAATATATTGCTACCACAAAGGTCATTGGCACTGTTGATAGTCTTATAGATGTGTTTCTAATAAACGGTATCAGGAAACTGACACATACTTTCTCCCTCATTATAGGAACTTAATTTTTTATTTTTAAGAGTAATTTTCCCATAAAAACCCTTAAAATAACGGAAAAACCAACTTTTCTCAAAAACGGCTCGAACGATTTTGATCAAAATTTTACAGTTTATAGTACTTTAGGTCCCTAATAAACTATAAAATTTTAATCAAAATCGTTAGAGCCGTTTTTGAGAAAAGTTGATTTTTCCGTTATTTTAAGGGTTTTTATGGGAAAATTACCCTTAAAAATAAAAAATTCACAAAAATGAAAAAAACGCCTGGAGATACCGTGGATTAATACCTCCATACCAAATTTCATCAAAATCGGACGACTGGTTTAGGCTCTAGGTCTGATAACATCCACACAGACACACAGACACACAGACACACAGACACACAGACACACAGACACACACACAGACATCACTCCGAAAACCACTTTTTTAGGTTCAGGGGGACCCAAAACGGATATTTCCACCAAAAACTCAAACTCGAAAATTTTGACGAATACAATACTTTCTCCATATACTATGGTATAGGGGGAGAAAGTAAAAAAACAAAACAAATAGAAACATAGGTCAGGCGATTCTTTAATTTAAACGTCTTGGAATCATTTCAAAATTTTGACAGAAATGTTAACAGTGTTTAAGTATTCCTGTGGGGTGTGTCAACTGTATATGCGTAATTAAATTAACAAACATCAACGGGATACAACTGATCAGAGTTGGGCAACAACTAAGGCCGTAGCCAGGAAAACTTTTCAGGGGTCGGATCAGGCAGGACCGGGAATTTGAATTTAAACCCTTTTAACACGTTCACTGCTAAGGACGCACATGTGAGCTTGACACTGAACACTATGAGAAGCGGCCGACGCACAGTGCATTGCACGCCAACCCCATATTGGTGAGCATTTTCAATAAACAGTGCATTGCGTGCTTCGCACGCCAACCCCCGTATTGGGAGTATTTTCAATACACAATGCATTGCGTATTTTGTTAGAGTAAATTATTTTTGTTGAACCTTCATAGTTGCTTATTTAATAGATCAGATCAAGCTCACAAGGGAGTAAGGCTATAACCTACTGCATCCATGTGTATTGTACGTTGTAGTTTAATCAACGTTTCTTCTGCATGGTCGCATTAATTATTCTAATGCTTATCGATAGCAAGATTTCGAAGCTAACAACTGAATGCAATTTCAAAATGCGTGCTATTTTATTTTATTAGCGAATTTCCATAGGAAAAATGAGCTATTGCAGTGGCCCTTTGGTAAGACCCAAGGTCGGGAGTAGCAAATGAGCACCGATCATGATCCCCAGTCCCCAGAACTCGTTTTGGGGTGTCATTTTTAAATCATATATAATACAGGGTGAGTTTTATGTCCCGGCACAGAAAACTCACCCTGTATATATGTGTTCGCACTCAAGCGGCCGCATTTTAAGTCCGATTTGGTCCAAATTTGGTACACATGTTGGTTGTCTACGTCGCTCGGACAAGTTCGTTAGCCAAAAAAATCCAACAACCGGAAGCACGTTTTTCGACCGGAAGTAACTACTTTTTGAGATTTTTCTTACGAGAATAAATGATTTTTAGAGTTTTTCTACAAATATAAATGTAGGATGTTGTTCTGCGCATTTTGTTTTTTTTACGCGACCTTATAACTCGCTTGGTTCCCCCAAAATCGATCAAAACGTAAAATACCATAAAAGTACCCGGTTCAAAGCCTTGCGTGGGATTTTATCGTGGGGTTGGCGTGCGAAGCACTCAATGCTTTGTGTGTTGAAGATACTCCCAATACGGGGGTTGGCGTACGAAGCACGCAATGCTTTTCGTATTGGAGATACTCCCGATATGCGGAATGGCGTGCGAACCATTTTGCAGCTATTCAGCACCGTCGTGAATAGTACTATTTCTCAAATTGTTGGTTGAAACCCTAAAACATAGGCCTATAAACTTAATTTTGGAAATTTGCCCAACTCACGTCAGCGTTTCAGCTGCGTGGACGAATATGTTTTGTGTTGCGACGATTCATCTCAAATTATCAGTTCAAGGTTATCAGTTCAATAAGACGTATATTAACGGCCTTCCCTGTTCAATAAAAACGTATATTGACGTCCTCGCCTACATCGCTTTCATTTCGGTTAGTTTTGCCCAATTTTGGAAACCGGGATACGTGAAAGTGTGTCAGTTCGCTTTCTACCAATCAAATACGTCTCGGAACTTTACCGATTTCACGGAGTTTATTTACGGTAAAACTTTTAGTGGATTGTGTTACTTCAGCAGCCTTCTCAATGATTCTATAACGTATCGTGAATTTTGTGGGTTTACATCATTAAATTATGCACGGTCACTGGACATAGCCTACTTAATGTGCTCCAATGTAGAAATCAAACAGTCAAACTTTAAAAGCACCTTTACTCCGATTTAATAGTTCCAGAAAACATTTTAATACAGTAGTTTATTTATGTAAATAAGTCCTGGAGAATCCCCAACCCTTGCTACCTGTGCACACATTTATAATTTATTTTTATTAAAAACTAGAGGGCACCTCTCCATGCTCGCTTCGCACGCCAACCCCCCTGCGGTGACCCAAATGCAAACAGATTATTAGGATTAACACAATAAACTGTTTCATTAGTCCAGATAAGTGTTTTTTATAAAAAAAAGAAAGCAGTCTTGGGTCTGTCGACAAAAGTGAAACCTGCCATGAATATAAATCGTTTGTTATATTGGTTTAATCCGAAATTTTTATCACTTTAGAGGTATCATCAAACACCACTAATTTAACACAACTTACAAAATTAGGAAGTGCAATGTCGTTTTCATCGGTAGCGCGACGTGGCTCAATCCGCGCAGCTATTGAGTTTAAGCCTTTGAATATACCACCGCCTATTACGATCGGCTGTTACATTAAACTTCTGGTTTATATTAGTCACTTGTGTAAACCAATGAAGAAGAAGAAATCATCGACGAAATCAAAAACCCAAATCGTCTCTCTTGAGTTCGTATATTTCACCCCATTTAACAAGTGATCGGTGAGCCTAAAGAGGTTTCACTTCGAAAAAATACTTTTAGAAAACACAAGTTTCTTTACATTCATTACGATAGCAACAGAGTTAACTAATTTAGACATTTAAAAAAAATTAGAAAGCACTTTGTCCATTTTAAAGGAATTGCCAAGTTATTTTAACACAACTTACAAAATGAGGAAGTACAATGTCCATTTCATTGGTAGCGTGACGTGACTAAACCTAGGCTATACAGGTATTGAGTGGCTTCGAATTTACCACTGCCTAAGTTATTACGTCGATTTCATCTTTTACTATCAGCTGTTTTACATTAAACTTCTGGTACGTGTACAAACAAGTGATGGAGAAGAAGTGGTGGGGTGTACCGTCAAGTAGCCAAAAAAATTCAACAACCGCAACCACTTTCTTGGCCTTTAGTGGAATTTTTTTTTTAATTTTTACTTTCTCACTATACTATAGAATAGAGAAAGTAGTATAGTGATCGCAAAAAAAAATCGATGTTGAGATTTTTGTGGAAATATCCGTTTTGGGACCCCCTGAGTTCAATTAAGTGGTTTTTACAAAATGTCTGTCTGTATGTCGGTATGTCTGTATGTGTACAAAGCTAGAGCGAAAACTATTCGATGGATTTCGAACAAATTTGCACCAAACATGTCAATTAGGCACGAAAAAGGATTTTGAACATTTTTGAAAAACAACCCCCTTTTTGGCCAAAAAAAACCCCAAACATCAGTTATTATTTTTTTATAAAAAAACGGCTCTAACGATTTTGATCAAATTTGGCTTATTTGTAGCCCTTAATGGAACCCTACCATAGTACCTACCATATGCAGAAAACTGTATATTTCTAAAAATTCTTGTTTAGCTAATAATAATAATAATAACTGGTTTTTAGGGGTTGTTTTGCCAAAAAGGGGGTTGTTTTTCAAAATTTGTTAAAACCTTTTTTCGTGCATCTAAACATGCTTAATAGACGTGTTTTGTGCAAATTTGTTCGAAATCGATAGAATAATTTTCTCTCTAGCTAATAATAATAGTATTTATTAGTTAATCTCCTACTTTAATATCACCTTTCCTACCCCACCTACAATTATGAAGTCACAGTGAATCTATTTAGTAATTTAAATGTGTTTGTGAGAAAGTATGTGCCAGTTCCTGGTACCGTTTATTTGTTTTTTTACACGGAATTATAGTTAGTCTGGTTTCTACAAAAATGTAAAAAAACGTAAAATACCATAAAAGTAGTTGTTACGAGGTCGACTGCCGGGATGAAAAGTTTTTCCTTTGCGAGCGAAGCAAAGCAGCCCAATATGAATCAATGTTTCAATGTGAGCGGAACGAAGCAACACGTGAACCGGGTTTGGAGACTGAAGTACAAACTAATTCTACTTAATGTACTATATTTCATACACATTGGTAGCAGTTCAACGTCTTCGTGATAGACCAATTTCCCAAACAGTTGGTTGAAAACCTAAAACATCCTTATATATAATTCAGTAAGCGAAATTTTAGATTCAAAATTGTGGAAAATTGGTAAATCGGAGGATAATGAATGAGAGAGATATCAAATTAAAGGTATCGATTCAAGGAATAAGGGGAAAATGTAAGTTTTTTCCAAAATTAGAAACTAAGGGTTTTTGAGGTTCCCGAAAAACAAAAAATCCCCATAAGAAATACATGAGAATTTAAAAACATCTGCTTTCTTTACATTAAAACATTTTGTATTAAATAAATAAATTAAAAACATAAAACAGCTGTCCTGCCGTTTACATTAAACCTTTGGTATTAAATAAATAAATTAAAAACATAAAACAGCTGTTCTGTAAAATAATATGACAGTTAATGTAAATTATATTTTTAAATTAAATCTGCTACTTATTAACCTATAAAAGATACACGTTGACACACATAGAATCGAAACTTTATAAGTGTGATTTTTGGAAGGTTGTAAGGCTGTTCTATTAACTTTTCATACATTTATACTAATATTATAAAGAGGTAAAGTTAGATTTTTTGTTTATTTGTATGTAGGGGGTAATCTCTGGCACTACTGAACCGATTGAAAAAATAGTTTTACTAATAAAAACCTACACTTTCCCTGAATAACATAGGCTATAATTCATTTCGATAAAAACCTTTTTTTATTTCAATATTTGTAAATTTAGTCGGAAAAAATTCTTAGGTTTGGCCTAGAATGATATAAACCAACACATGTATTTACATTTATTACCATAGCAACCAATTGAATAAAATAGCAGATAACAGCTGTTTGTTCCAATATTTCCATTAACAGCAGATTTCAAAATTTAAATCAATTATTTTTGTATTTATAGCTTTTAGGTTAGGGTTTTAAAGTGTAGACCTGAGCCTTGCTGGTTCTTTTAACCATTATTATAACCGATGTTATCAAATATAAGAAATAATTTGATTTGAACATTTATCATTATTTATCATCTTAGTTTTCAGGTTATTATTAATCATACAACTTTATTATAAATAAAACATAACATTTGTTTTTAGAAGTTTCCATTGGGGGTTGGCGTGCGGAGCACGCAGGGGTCTCCCCTAGTATAAACTTAATTTTGGAAATTCGCTGAACTCACGTCAACGATTCAGCTGCGTGGTCGAATGATTTCCTCACTCAACAAACTTCGATTACTTATTTTTAGACTGGTGTAAACGGGTCTCTTGTCGTCATGTTTACTTTTCATAGTTCATCTGGCAACACTGTACAGCGGCTGACCCTACCGTTTGTCCCGACTGAATATGTCTGTCCGTCTGGTAGTCACAAAGAGCGCACGCTGTGGAGGATAAAAGAGTAAAGCATTCAATGAGAGTTAAATGTAGGTCTATGACGTCACAAGGTCAAATGTTATGATAATTATACGGCCACGGTGGAAGTGATTCATAATGCCGTGATGTACACGTGGCAACGCTGTACGGAAGACTGAATGGTCCTTGTAGAGTTGTTTTAGCCGGGAATAAAAATTCTTTTGAAGTACTCCCCTTGTATTCGGTTTACAATGGGTTTTGAAGAATTCCCTTTGTGTGCGTGACAAGTGATTTTGTACATAACGAAAAGGCTATGTCGCACCTCCATAACGTTCGAAATCTGGGCATGTCTTTAAGTTAAGTTTATAATACTTTTTGAATCAATAAAAAAAAAATGTTGCCGTCATAGTTTTCCCTGATATTAGCGCATTAAATTCAATTTGATAGTAAAAGAATAATTTTCCAGAACTTTGATTGTACATTACTTTGAAACGAAGCAAGATACTAAGTTCTTGTTTCCACCGTTCTGTTTATCTTTAAAACAAACTTTAAAATTGTGAACTACATGACCTACCTTTACATTTGAAATTGTTAGCCGCCTTTCGTATAAAGGATCAGGTATGTTAAAAAATTAGTCCTGTTATGCAATAGATGTCCAATGAGTAGACCTACTGTGGCCGACGTAAACAATTTGAAACAATGAAAGCGATCGATGCATTTGTTCCAGTGTGTAGTGTTATTTACCGAACTTGTGGTTGGGGCTTTAGTGTTTCAAACTGTTATGCAACACAAGATATGTAGGCCTACAAAATTCTGTTAAAACTGCCGATATCAGGAAATGTATTTTTCTGCAAGTTTTCCTGAAATTTTATGTTTGTCAATATTTTCTTGTAAAAGTCACACGACGACCAAATATCAGGGAAAATGCTTATAGTAATCTCCTGTAGGCCCTACTCATGAGCGCCCATACCAATGGGTAGAGGGGGGCCACGGGGAAAGGAAATGTATATTATTAATTATAGTCAGGTATTTTTCTTTAAAGAGATTAGCACGAAAACATGTTTTAAATGTTATGTGCCGTTTGATTTTACATATATACTTATTTTACTTTTTACAAGAGTTCAAGCATGAGCTGCTGGGTGCGGCCTCTAGGACCCAAAATAACCGTAAAAGAAGAGTGTTATGGGTCTTTGTGTATTCACTGAGGTACAGAGTCAATGCTGTGTGAATTAAAATTGAACATGAACAGCCTAATTGGCAAATTTTAAAAGTTTTCTTGGGGAGGTCGAAAATATACCTGGACTCCTTTTGATGAAAGAGGGGAGGGTACTCCTTAACACGTTCACTGCTACGCAAATTTCGTATTTCCTATGCTAGGAGCTGACCTTTTATTTTTGTTATATTTATGGTCTAAACGAGTAGAAATTACTTTAATTTATATTTTTGAACCGTTTCTACGTAATAATCACCTTTGAAAATACTCTCAATACGGAGGTTGGCGTGCGAAGCACGCAATGCATTGCATATTGAAAATACTGAAAAAAAGGAGGTAACGTGCGAAGCACGCAATGCATTGTGTTTTGAAAGTACTCCCAATATGGGGGGGTTGGCGTGCAATGCACTGGGCGTCGGCCGCTTCTCATAGTGTTCAGTGTCAGGCTCACATGTGCGTCCTTAGCAGTGAACGTGTTAAGCCCTAAACCACGGTCTAGCTCCCCCCCCCCCCAGAAAATATATGGGGGCCCATGCCAGTACTTATTACAAGAAACATGTTTCGAAATGCGTCATAAGCCACCACAAGACAGATAACAGATCAATTTAGTTATATCGATTTGTAACTCGGATACGTATACAATGACTTTAAAAATTTAGATTTAATCTTATATATTTATATCTGACCGAACCTATAAAACTCCAATACATTTCCGTGCAACAATCGCAGCTATTTCAATCAGAGAAATGTTTCTGTCCACGGCTCCAACAGCCTTTGTGTTTTCCCATTATTTATTCTTCCATTCACGCGTTCAATACGTTTTGAGTTGTATACTTATCAAACAGAACTTTGTCTGTGGAACCCTTTACTGGGAACCGAATCTATTCAGCCTTTGATAGTTCGACCCTCGTGAAGATTGGATTGCTGCGGTACACACAGTCTAGTCTGGATTTGGTTTGGTTAAATAATTTAACGAGGATTCCTTTCTTATTTGGGTAATGGGAATAAGGGAACTTCGTAGTTTACGAATCAACTTTGGTTAGTACGAAGGAAACCCCTAACCTATTTCTCATTTATTCAAAACTAGTTGTCACACCCACCTTCTTCCGTATCTATACATATACGTAAATGTGAAGTGTACGTCTGTGATTTCGAAAAAAAACTTTTTCTAAGCTCATATGGTTGTTCACACTCTACCAAAACCTAAACAAGCGTTTTATTCATTTTCTGTCCGTCTGTCTATTTATCCGGGCTAATCTCCGGAACGGCTGAACCAATTATGACGAAACTTTCATTTGCATGTAGATGGCTTTTCAGATACTGTAGATACTTTTTATCCCGGAAGTATTTAGGTTTCGCATTTTAAAATTGAAAAAATGTAAAAGTTACGGAAAAAATTAATGGTTTTGCGAACGGACTTGATACGTGACCATTATAAATAAAACATTTTGACAAGACCGTATGTGTTTCAATTAACTGCACAAGCTGGTTTAACCGTTAAATATATATCAAAACAATTTGCAATTATATGAAATGTACTCATTCATATACCAGGTGTCTTAAAAGTCCCACTCCCCCCCCCCCCTTTAACTTTTGTGTTTGTTAAAACAAACAAATATCCTTTGGGGAACGATACTAACTTAGCCCAAAGTATCTTTTGAAGCAATCTGAAATTGAGTGTCCCCTAAAAATAGGGAATTTTGGGGGCAACTCAACATTTTTAAACGGGAAGTATGGTCACGTGATACCTCATTTTAAAGGTCTATTTAAGACTAGGAAAATTACATAAAGGAAATAAAAATCGGACCACCCAAAACAAAATGGCGGCCCTAAACGTGTTGAAATAAATCGACATAAAGTTGCTAATATCTCGAAAAGGAAGAGTTTTTAGAAAAAATTTCAAGAGACAAAAAATATTTATTTCATAGTGCTTGACCTAAAATATAGCTTCCAAATCTATTTCGTAAATTTTATTTTTACTCTTACATCTTTGTAAAAAATTTTTTAAAAAATATGGATCCACCATATGCATAAAACAGCATCTCTCTAAAAATTCTCGTTTAAGTAATAATAATAATAACTGATTTTTGGGGGTTTTTGGCCAAAAAGGGGGTTGTTTTTCAAAATTAGTAAAAATCTTTTTTCGTGCATCTATACAGGCTTAATTGACATGTTTGGTGCAAATTTGTTCTAAATCGATCGAATAGTTTAAATAATAATAATAATATAATATGGATGTGTGTTACATGCATCTAATATATTCTACTGTAACATTGTCCTACTTTTGCAATTCTAAATAACCACCTCCTATGCTACTCTTGGGAAGGTATAAAGTTTCCACTGGGAGAAAGTATGTAATGGCAGTTATCTGGTACCGTTTATTTAAATTTGCTTTTAACTAAATTTGATCTTTGACTTAGCTGAAGAACAAAGTTTTCAACGTGTCTTCTTTTTCAATAATGCAGCCATCAAAAATGTAAAAAGATCACCACATTCAAAATTTAAGTACGTACCTTTCAAGTATAGCGTAGAATTGCCTGAATGATAAGTTTTTGTTTAATTACTACCCATGTGTATGTTTACCATCAGATCTAACAAGGCGTGTTGCACCACGGATGGGAACTACACCGACCTGTCAGGATATAATGGTCACAGATCCGGCCTATAAGATAACATTAACTAATTCCATTACCAGGTAACGCCGTGTCACGTCGGGTTTGCGGTGAGTCACAGAGTCGCTCGTTCATGACCGCCTTGTTTGCGGGAAACACTAAAATAGAACTATTTAGAATTCTTATCGCAATGACATTACGTGTTTTCAGAGATTACTACAGAAACTGAATTTTATTCACGAATGTCTATTTCTTCACTTCATTTAATTTGTTCTACCTAAACAATCAGAACTGCAGACAGCTCTTAGTAGTGAATTTCTATAGGAAAGACCAGGGGATACCCCTGCGTGCTCCGCACGCCAACCCCGTTGGGACCTATACACATAATAATGTTATGTTTTCTTTATAATAAAGGTGTAGGATTTATAATAACCCCAAAGCTGAGATGGTAAATAATGTTAAATGTTCAAATATAATTATTTCGTATATATACAGCAGTTATAATAAAGGTTAAAAGAACCAGCAAGGATCAGGTCTACACTTTAATAAAAATCTAACCTAAAAGTTAAAAATACAAATAATTGCTTCAAAGTTTGAAATCAGCTGTTAATGGAAATATTAGAGCAAACAGCTGTTTTATATATTATTTTATTCCATTGGTTGCTATGGTAATTAATGTAAATACATTCAAGAAAATAGCCTACGTGTTGGTTCATCAGTCTAGGCCCAACCTAAGGATTTTTCCCGTCTAAATTTACAAATATTGAAATAAAAAAAATGTTTTTATCAAAATGAATTATAGCCTATATTACTCAGGGATAGTGTAGCTTTTTATTAGTAAAACTATTGTTTTCAATGGGTTCAGTAGTTCTAGAGATTACCCCCTACATAGGCCTACAAACAAACAAAAACAAACTTTACCTCTTTATAATATTAGTATAGATGAGCTATTATTGCAGTGACTTGTTCTGCAAATTTGATTTTTTAAATGTACATTTAATATCTGCTGTTGGGGATATGTTTAGGGTCAAAAGAGACAGAATTTTTTCTCGCATATCACGATTATTTTATATAATAAAAAAACATCGGGAGTAGTTAATGAGCACAGATCATGTTCCCCAGAACAAGTTTTATGTGTGTCATTAAAAATGTTATACATATTTATATATATATAGGCCTATGAGTTTGCACTCTTAACATCAGCATTTTACGTTCGATATGTACCAAATTTTATACAAACGTTGGTTTTCTAAGTCGTTTGGACGAGTTCCTTACCCAAAAAATCCAACAAGAATCAAGTTTATTGACCGAAAGTTTTTTTTTTCATACTAGAATGATTTTTTTTGGGTTTTTTTCTAAACAAATAAATAAAGGAGATTTTTCTGCGCATTTTGGTCTTTTACACGACCTTATTAACCCGCCTGTTTCCCCCAAAATTGTGTAGCCTATATTTTAGATTGGTATAGAATTAGGTTACTGATTACTTTGATATTTTCAATGTCAACGGAAATGGCAATTTATTAGGGCAGGATCTGTGTAATCAGCTGGGAGTAGCGGTGACCTGGATCCTGACGCATGCGCAGTAGGGCCAGAGTTTTTGCGTGAATGACATGAACTTTGTATATAGTAGAGAGAAACATTATTTACCATGAAATCGATATTTCTTTAATATGTTTATGTTAACCCCTGGGCGGTGGGGGGTGGGGGAGGTTCCAACTGTGTAGCAGTGTCTACTAACCCCTTTACTTTACCTCTGTGCCACTCCAGAAGTTACACATCGTTTAGACCTGTATTACACTATCAAATTTCTTTGTCAAAGATCTTTGATCAAATTTCTTTGATGTGCTATTTGATAGTGTAATAGGTAATATTTTATCAAAGTTGGCACTATGAGAACCTGTGATCAAATCTTTCATCAAAGACCTTTTTGATAAAGAAATTTGATAGTGCAATACAGGCCTTAAGAGTGTTGGTAAAATAATTGTATAAATACCATTATATTTTGGAGGGCTGTACAATATAAAAAAAAAATACAAATACGACGATAATAGGTGAGAACAAAGGCAAATTATCAAAGTAGGCCTAGTCATACATTTTTTTAATAACTTCTTACAGTTAACTGCCATGCCACTGTTAATGTTTTGAATCTAGAAACATATGTTTGTTAAAGTGAAACATATCTAGAACAGCGGAGTTGCCGGAAAGCCTTTACATTAAACACACTGTTTCACCAGTGTAAAACACAAGTAGCAGAAACAGCGACAACACCGTTTCAAACGGAAAACAAAAACACGAGGGCAGTGTGAGATCAGGAGGGAACACGGGGCGAGAGGAGATTGTATGGATTCCCGGGTATTGAGGGATACTTAAAAAAAGGACCGTAGAATTTCTATGAAATGAATAGCAGGACGCTCAAGGGAGGCGAGAGAAAGTGTAGTTTGTTCCGTCAACAAAGACGAAGGAGGGGCGGGACGGAGGGAGGACACCCTCCAGCGCCAGCGGTCGTTTACAGACTCGGACCACTTCAATTTGCGAAGCACGGGACGAGGCAAAGTTACTTTGCCGGGAAAAAGTCATTTAGTTTAGCCTCAATTCGGTTACGTCAGTGGATTCGTCTTCGGGAATAGTGCACGAAGCGTTTTGTGTCGTTTGAATTTTGAGTGTGTATTACATTCGTTACGAGGAAACTCGTGGTGTCTTTGAGCGAAAACGGGAAGATTAAGGCTCTGTTTTACCTTGAAGAAAACTCCCGAGTGTACAGTAAGATTTCAATGCAAAAGGCCTGACTCAAGCCGCAAAATCGTTGAAACATGCATTCGTAATACCGTGCTTCGGATTCTATTTATAAATTAATAATCTGGGAAACTACTTTAAGTTATAAAGAAGGCTTTATATTTTTAACGTGTTAGCTTAAAATATGGAAATTACTGCTTAAAACTCCCAAAAAATGTGTTAAAAATAATCGATTTTTACTCATTTAAACTGTTGATTAAAAGGAGTTGCCGACGATTTCTTTCAATTATGAGATATAAGACAAAAGCACAAAGCCTTTAAGAACAATTTAAGATGTTTCACAACTTTTTAGGTTGAAAAAGGGCGTCCGAAACACGGTAGTACGAAGTGGAAATTTATACACACAAATTTATACATTTTTTGCTCGCCTGTCTATTTGGTTAGTTGAACTAATCTCCGGAATGACAGAACGAATTTTGACGAAACTTTTATATCACGTAGAGGACTTTTCAAAGAATATTTTAGGCTACTTTTTATTCTGAAAGTATTTAAAATACCTGTAAAAAAATGTACAAATTATGGACAAATGTTGGGGTTATTGCGTGTCTATTTCAATCTACGTCTTACAATATGTACAGGTCACAGCTACCCCCCTCCCCCCCGAACTTAAATCCAAGTGCCTCTGTCCTAATCAATCACAATTTCCATAAACATTTTTACTAAACAATTCAAAAATTACGAACAAAATTAGGGATTTTTTGATTTGCATTGGCATTACCATATGTCACCGTAGGGCCAGAGCCCCTAATACTAAGTTAATCTCCCGGAATTGAGCATAGGCTATTTTTCTCCAACTACAGTATATTTGCTCGAGGTAATCGCATAAACCACTCGACCAATTCCTTTCACATTTAAAAGGCTTTTATGCACTTGGGTTTAGATTTACAGCTCCTCCTATTGGAGAATAAATCCCAGTAAATATAAAATAATCACCCTTGATACACAAACGGAGAGAAGGAGGCGAGGATGTGTTCAGCTTAACCTATTTTCCTGTAAAAGCAATCCTGTTAATACACTAGATGAGGGCACGCCTTTTCACGTATCCCCCCCTTCAATGACTTACAATGCGATACTGTGTAGCGAACGGTACGTAGAGACGGTTTCAATACATTTTAATACACTCTTTCATCGGCTGGCTTATGTAACGTATAATTGGATACGCGTAGGCTATTCGGTTAGCGATAAGTCAAACAAGCTTGTAATTAAGTATTTGAACAGGCTCTGACGAATAGAAGAAGATTATTTGAATGTATAGGCCTACATATAAATAAAATTAAAGTGCTTGTCTGTGATTTCGAAATGAATCCTTTTTTCTAAGCTCATATTGCTTTTCAAACGTTACCAAAACCTAAACATACATTTTTAAATTTGTTTACTTTCTGTGTGTTTCTTTGTCTGGGTTGTCTCCGGAATGGTTGAACCAATTTTGACGAAACTTTCATTTGCACGTAGAGAACTTTCAGAGACTATTCTAGGCTAATTTTCTTTTTATTCCGGAAATATTTAGGCTTCCATTCAAATACTAGTTGTTCTGTGAACAGTAGCTCATTGACCTTATCTCGGCTCCCCCTCCACAACTCACTCACAGCGGCCACACTGACGTACCGCAGGAAAGAGCAAGACAGCAGGTAGCTCTCTCTCTCTCTCTCTCTACCTCTCCATAAAATTATAAGGTTTTATGAAGATACCTAAAGAATAAACGTATAAAAACATGGTTGAAATACAAATACTTGGACGATTTTTAACAAATTTCAAGTTTGCGGCCATTTTGTGAGCTTACCATAAGAGATACGGGAAAAAATCAAGGAAACAATTTTGTAGAACATTAAATTTGCTATCTTGCGGGTATGTCATTAGTTTTTCAATTCTACTTACGGTTAAACCACAAACTGGCTTTGGAAAAAAGTTTACACTGAGCGAAACGGTGCGGGCGCCATTTTTATTTTATTTAAGGGGTTAAAAATGAAAAATACCTTACATATACATCTCTCGGCCTAGGAATAAGGAACATGCATGCAAAACAATCATGACCATCGGTCAAGGCGTTTGGCCGTAATCGTGAGGCAGACAGACACACAGACGAGATGCCGAACGGTCCGAGCTAAAACGGAGACCTCGCTTCCGCTCCATTAATTAAGGGTCGGCTCTAGTAAAACAGAAAGCAACCTGCGACTCCCTATAGCGGCGGTAGGTTACGCGGACATTGTTCATCCTAAATCCATTTAAAACCCGCAATTATACAAATAGCGTTTTTTTTTTAAAATACCAAACTCCTGGGGAAAAAATTCTATATCCTAATGACTTGGTAATTTTTTGCTATAATTAATAGTTACAACGTAAAAAATATTTAAAATCACCCTATAGCGGCGGTAGGTTACACGGGCATTGCTCAGCCTAAATCCATTTAAAACCCGCAATTGTTCAAATAGCTTTAAAAAAAAAACCAAAATCTTGGGGACGAAATTCTTCAGGCGAATGGCTTGGTAATTTTTCACTATAATTAATAGTGACAACATAAAAAAATATTAAAAATCAATGTATTAAATTGTTAATAAATATTAAACAAAATATTTTTCTTGGTTTTTAAAAAGCCATTTGCATGCATATTGACCATAGCTTTAAAATGACATATCGTTTATAATTTTCCGATCAAAAATAAAGGAAAAATTTGGATTTTAATTTAACATTGGTCTTATGGAGTGTCAGCCAACATGGCCGACAGCTAGAGCCGACCCTTACAGGATTACCTGCAGGCCCATCTACTCCGCACCGGCCTGTCCCAAGATTGTTAGAGTACAAAGGTTGACGCATCCCCGCCTCGCCCAGCAGTCCACAATTCCTGCTAGCGGACGGGTGTTTTGACGTCACTCAGTGACCTTGCACAGCCACCTGCTCCTTGTTCCCCCTCCCGCCATTTTAGTATTTCAGTAGAATCACTCGTACCATGAGGTTGTATTTTGGTTCAGTTAACCAACTGTTATTAAGTCTATATTAGCTGAAGTTTTCTTAGTGTATTCATTCCACATTCGAGAAGTGACTTACAAATAAATGCAAAATGACAAAAAACAATACAAACTGAATATTCGCTGTCTATATTACAAACACAGATATGCACTGTCAACATGTTTATAATTGCATTATTGTTATTAACCAGCGAAAAATATAATAATTTAAAACTACATTAATATGCTACGATTTAAACGAATATTGTAAACATAAAATAAAAACAAAACTAAATGTAGAAATAGGTTTGCGATAAATTAAAAGAGTGTTTTAAGGAAGTGATATTTTTTTATCACTATGAACTAACTTGATATATTAACTTTAAATATTTACATGTTATAAATAAATTTATTTAACATTCATGCACCATATAAAATTTGTAAAGTTACAAGGTATGTAAAGCTTAAGTTCATTTACAAAAATAATTGTAAATAATTGTACACAGCAGAATTTTCTTCTTGCTGTCTGTTAAAAAGGAGCTAAATATAATAATGCTTAACAAAAGTAGTTTACTAAAACAACAGTAAGATTGTAACAGACTCAATACATTCTGGCAAAAGTAAACTATTGCATCCAGTATTGTTTGGGTTTCAGGGTAAACATTTAATTTAAGCACAGTTTTTATATTTTCTTTCGAGCTACTTAGATATTCAAAAAAAGAAGAATATTAAATTTTCCTCATCTTCCACATTTAGGCAACAAACTATGAAAACAAAAAATCATTTGTGATGAGTGAATATTGTTTGCATTACTATTATGTACTCATGCATGATAGTTGGTCTTTCTACAACAAACAAACCAGTAGTTGAATGTTTATACATTTTGTATTTACTGCAGTTATACGAGTAAAGATATAAATTAATAAAGGAAATAGAGACATGATAATATAACAACAAACAGGTCGTAAAGTAGGGGCTAAATCACAAACATTAGTAGTGCTCTTATGCAAATTAAGTCACAATAATTTGACTTTCTACGAACGAGATAAGAACTGGAGAGAGCTCACGAGGGTAGACCGCGTGTAGAACAAATAATAAAGTATTCCAATGCAAAGAAACGCTTTTTTCGAAAATTACCGATTTTCGCGAGCGCATATCTCATTAACGGTTACAGATATCAAAAATACTAGAGGTGTATAAAATGTAGAGAATTTTATAAGCTTAAATTTTGTATACGTATATATTTTTTGTGTAAACAACCCCTACTGAGATATAGGCAAAATATCAAAACATGGTACCTTTAACCCCTCCCCCCCTCTTCCGCCACCCCTAGGGTCAAGGACTTTTAGTATGTTATACTACTAGGTTATACCCAAACAATGTACCATAGTTGGTCTTTCCGCTTATTGACTTTCCTTCTAGACCCCCCTTTTGGGCATTCGTTGACTAGGCTATTGGGCCTGTCCAAGCCTGACATCTCTTTGAGTTACTAGAAGGCTCAACATCAAATGGCTAAACAGCCTCGGGCAGACGTTAGCAAAATAAGTATTTTGCAGAAAGAATTACTGCGAACTGAAACTAGTTGATGCCGCTCCCCACGCTGGTGGATCCAACTTAACTAACTTTCTTAGAGCACTCCAGTATAGACAGATAAAAGATGTGCTACGCAGATATCTAACTGGAAAAAGAAAGGCGTAACCATATAAAACGTCCTGCAAAATTGAACGGTCACTTCACTGTAAGCAAACGACTCCTTCTAGACATTGCTGTTTGTCTTGGCAACAGTTCTCATATGTGGAAACTGTTACCACTGTGTAAAGTGCACGACACGACTTAACATGTCAACGAACTCTCTGATTGTACAACATTTTACTTTCTCACTATACTATAGTATAGAGAAAGTAAAGTGATCGCAAAAAAAAATCGATGTTGAGATTTTTGTGGAAATATTCGTTTTGGGACCCCCTGAGTCCAAAAAAGTGGTTTGTACAAAATATCTGTCTGAATGTATTCTGTATGTATGTACGTATACAAAACTAGAGCGAAAACTATTCGATCGATTTCAAATAAATTTGCACCAAACATGTCAAGGAGGCCTGTACCGATGCACGAAAAACGGTTTTGAAAAATTCTGAAAAACAACCCCATTTTTGGCAAAAAAACCCCCCAAAAAATCAGTTATTTTTTTTATATAAAAAAAACGGCTTTAACGATTTTGATAAAATTTGGCTTATTTGTAGCCTTTAATTACCATATGCAAAAAATCGCGTCTTTCTAAAAATTCTCGTTTATCCAATAATAATAATAATAATAACAGATTTTTAGGGGTTTTTTGGCCATAAAGGGGGTTGTTTTCAAATTTTTTCAAAATCCTTTTTCGTGTATCTATACAGGCCTAATTGACGTGTGTGGTGAAAATTTGTTCGAAATCGATCATATAGTTTTCTCTCTAGATAATAATAATAATAATATTTATTAGTTAATCTTCTACTTTAATACAAAAATCACCTCTCCTACCCCACCCTTGCAAGTCACAGTGAATCTGTATAGAAATTTAAATATTTTTGTGAGAAAGTATGTAGGCCAGTCGGTAGGGGTAAATTTAGACCAAAAGTTCCAGTAATTTACAATACGGCTGTTTTTTTTTTTATAAGTACATTAAAGAATGTAGACTAACATAAAAAAAGTTTACCGGTCTATCGATTTCCCAAAGTCGAAAAAAAATCGATTATCATTTTTTTTCGATTATCCTCAATATTTCGAGCTGGAATGAAGATAGAGAAAAATAAAAAATACCACCGTGTAGGGGAGGTATTTTTCAACAAAAAGGGTCATATGTATTTATTTCGTCCGAGCAATGGTTTGTCTGGAAAAAATTCGATAATGCAAGTATGTATTTTGCAGCAGGGGAAATCACTAAAAAAATCTTATTCATATATGAAGCATTGGCTCATTCTAAATTCGCCGAATTTTAATATATCGAATTGAAACTTGACGTAGGAGTTAAAATAAATAAATATTTTAAACATTTATGCTGATTCTCAGCTTGTTATCTTAAAAATGACCCGATCTAGGAGTCGATTTCGATTATCGATTTTAGGAGTACCAGACCCACTAATTTCAATCTATTCCAGTTTCGTCAATTATTGGAATATCAACATCAAATTTGTTTTACAAGTTGAGTACACCAGCATAAATATTCTTAGTAAGTATGAACGATTTTTTCATGTTATTTTTAAAAACGAGGCGCTTGTGAATAGTCTTCTGTTTTACCTACCTCGTTTTAACTATAACACCTTTGGATTCAACGACTCCATTTTCGACATTTTTGAACATATCGATTTAAAAATTGGTGCATAAGTTAAAAACACAATTATTTTTTGCTATACTTATTTTAAAAACTATATTTAAAAAATAGACTAATCTGCAGCCGATTAACTCAAGCGTTTTGATGAAAAATCTAAAAAGGTCTAAAATTATACTTTTTTAAGTTACTTGTGCTTTAAAAAGTAAATAATAACAAAGGTTTATACTCCTAGATCTTGTTTGAATCTATATATTTAACTTGTAAAAAAACTTTCATGTTGATATTTTGAACATTTTCTAAACTTCAGCTGTTTAAAATGAATTGGTGTGTCCGGTAATCCTAAAATCGAGAAACCCATTGATACCTGCATTATCGATTTTTTTCCAGACAAACCATTGCTCGGACGAAATAAATACATATTACCTTTTTTGTTGAAAAATACCTCCCCTACACGGTGATATTTTTTATTTTTCTCTATCTTCATCCCAGCTCGAAATATTAAGGATAATCGAAAAAAAGATGATAATTGATTTTTTTTTCGACGTTGGGAAATCGATAGACTGGTAAACTTTTTTTATGTTAATCTACATACTTTAAGGTACTTATAAAAAAAAAATCAGCCGTATTGCAAATTAATGGTAGTTGTAACCTATACCGACTGGGATAATGTGCCAGTTCCTGGTACCGTTTATTCTCTGTAGTGATAATGTTTACATGGTGGCTTACAGGTAAAACAAGGTGTTAAACATAACTCGTTACTGGCGTTTCGTAAATTTTGTTCCACACTCTAAATAATTTTCCCAATGCAGTTCTCCACGCATCCACCCCGAACGCATATCAGCTAAGTAACAGTTCCTGTTGAAAATAAAAAGCCTACACACACAGACCATATATCGCTCGCGATAAACAATATAATGAATGTAATGCGTGCGCTATAAATCGTTATGACTTTCGATGGCTCTCTACTGTCGACAATCGCGCCAATTTGTCATAAACTTGGCAACATTGGACGCCCTCCTCCCACACACTCGTGACCTGGCTACACGAGCTGATGTTATCGGAATGTTCGGTCCGTCCGTCGGAATGATTCTTTTGATACTTTATGAAACATTAATAGGGGTAGATTCTCTTGTCTGTCGTTTATTCAAATATTTCCATTCACACAATGGCAAAAATATTCCCAAAATAGAGTTTTTATTTACCTCTTCTAACTTGAAAAACTGTGGTAACTGAGTAAAATAAACGGTATCAAGAAACTGACACATACTTTCTCCCTCATTATTTTATTTTTTATTTTTAAGAGTAATTTTCCCATAAAAATCCATAAAATAAAGGAAAACCCAACTTTTCTCAAAAACGGCTCGAAAGATTTTGATTAAAAATTTACAGTACTTTAGGTCCCTAATAAAATTACCCTTAAAAATCAAAAATTAAAAAAAAAGAAAAACGCCTAAAGATACCGTGGATTAGTATCTCCATACCAAATTTCATCAAAATCGGACGACTGGTTTAGGCTCTAGGTCTGATAACATCCACACACACACACACAGACGCCCCCACAGACATCACTCCGAAAACCACTTTTTTAGGTTCAGGAGGACCCAAAACGGATATTTCCACCAGAAACTCAAACTCAAAAATTTTGACGAATACAATAGGGTACTTTCTCCATATACTATGGTATAGGGGGAGAAAGTAAAAATACATTTGATTAGGAATAAACGGTACCAGGAACTGGCAAATACTTTCTCACAAACATATTTAAATTACTAAGCAGATTCACTGTGACTTCATAATTGTAGGAGAGGTAGGAGAGGTGATTTATTAAAGTAGGATATTAACTAACAAATATTATTATTATTATCTAGAGAGAAAACTATTCGATCGATTTCGAACAAATTTGCACCAAACACGTCAATTAGACCTGTATGGATGCACGAAAAAAGGTTTTGATAACAACCTCCTTCATGGCCAAAAAACCCCAAAAAATCAGTTATTATTATTAGCTAAACGAGAATTTTTAGAAGGTGCGGTTTTTTGCACATGGTAGGGTACATTAAAGACTGCAAATAAGCCAAATTTTATCAAAATCGTTAGAGCCGTTTTTTTAATAAAATAATATAATAACTGATTTTTGGGGGTTTTTTTGCTAAAAAGGGGGTTGTTTTTCAAAAACCGTTTTTCGTGAATCTATACAGGTTCTACTTGACATGTCTGGTGCAAATTTGTTTGAAATCGATCGAATAGTTTTCGCTCTAGCTTTGTATACATACAGACAGACATTTTGTAAAAAATACTTTTTTGGACTCAGGGGGTCCCAAAACGGATATTTCCTCAAAAATTTCAACATCGTTTTTTTTTGCAATCACTATACTTTTTTTATACTATAGTATAGTGAGAAAGTAAAATGTATACATTATTGAAATTTAGTACGTGTGTATAATATTTAAAGAGCCCTATTGTTGTATAGTACATTTTGGGGGGATGGGGGGGGGGGTGTTTGAAAGTGTGTTTTGAGTTCATCTGCAGTAGCTCAATTCAAAATCTCGGACAATATATTGAGAATGGTATCGAGAGTATTTGGCTGATGCCTGGAGTTTTCCATACAGTGCGGAATTCTATGAAGTGCTTGGATGCGTGTGTGCTAGTTGGATGCGTTAGTTTGTTTATAAATAGCACCGATAGTTTTCAATTGTGCTATTGTTGTTTCTGTTATAGAAAACTACCAAGAAGTCTTTTAAGTTTTCGGCAAATAATTCGGTTATCTTTTGAGCTGGAGGGAAAATTAAAAAAACCGTTTCGTTTGACAATAAAAAAAATTTAAATGTTTAGTTTTTGTAAGTTTAACGATTTTAGATATATTTTAAAATATTCGATAGAACGGTCTGGTTTTTTGAACAAGGGTAAAAGATTGCGTAACAAATATGCGCACAAAATTTGAGTTACGATGAATGAATGAAATAACACGTTTAGAGTAGCCAACTCACTTCCTCTCTTGTCCTTACCATTTGACTAAGCGACACGTGTCAGTTGTAGAAGATGTTCGACCGCCTATTAGCGTGCCAGTGCGATCTCCGGGTATAATATTCTGTTAATGGGATTTATTTTCTTAATTTATCAACTCCTACAAAAGCGAGTGTACGTTCCTACTTATGTACGTAAGTAACACATAATATAACAGCTGATTTCACCCATCATCTGTAATACTTAAACAAACCCAGTGTAGATTAACGTTTGGGGTTATGTTTAAAACTTCAATTGTTATAATTTATTGTGAAGTTGATTTTTTAAATATGATTTTATAAAACTAATGTATGCTATAATATACGTTATAATATTTACTTTGAGGTTATAAACTGTAAATAAATAAATGCAACCTTTTACTATCAATATAATTGTTTATACAAATTTAAAGAAGAGATACCTATTCGTTTAACTTCGGAAACATTCGTACATCTTCGTTTAACATATAAACATATTCGATTATTAATTTATTCATTATAATATTAATAACTTCTATATTATTTGCTATATCAATATGAAATAATAAGCAATTGAAAGATAGTATTTTTATATTATTACTAGCTGACCCGTACGGCGTTGCCCGTGGTGGTAACTTTGATCTCCCCAAACCCCTCTAAAATTTCGAATTTTTCATACCCTTTCTTAGTGAGCACCTATGTCCCTAGAGGAAGCTACATATCAAATTTGATTCCAAACCGTTAGGCAGATTTGAAGAAATCGTTTTTTAATAACTTTGATCCCCCCCCCCCCATATAATTTCGATTTTTTTCAAACCCTTTCTTAGTGAGCAGCTATGGCCCTAGAGGAAGCTACATACCAAAAAAGTCAGTGAGTGAGTGAGTGGTATTTCGCTTTTATATATATAGATTAAATATATAATAACGTATGTAAATAAAAATGTTTAACAAATAGGTGTACAGTTTTATAACCCTTATTATTGTATTATTATCATCCTTATTATTATTATAATTGTACACATTTGCCGAGTTAAAAATCCCCGTCAGCATAGTTAGGTAGGCCTAGATAAAGTATGTTGTTTTGAAATAGTTTGTTTTTTAAATGATGTATTTCCGATGTGTATCTAATTAATCAGCCTTTGATTTTTCACGAGGGCTTACTAGTTATATTACAATAAAACGGAGTAAAGTAAGTTTCAAAGCGTGTACGCATACAGAAATAGAAATGAGAGCACGGGTTGCAACGGAGTACGTCTGTCCAGAAATTAATCTACAGTAACAGATCCGCGTCAGTCTAATGGTGTTTTGTTAGCCATAGCTGGAACGTTGAACGACATTGATAGACTACGTTTACAAATTGGTTCGGAAAGTAGCTCCAGGATACCGAGGGAACTAATAAATCAGCTGACTGTCCCGCAAACACCACAGGCTGAGGGGGAATCAATTTCAGAATAAGAGATTGTGGCAACGGTAAATTACTCCGGTACAATCAACAAAGCGTGTCCTTAAACAATCACGTCACTGACCGTTGTAAACTAAAATGTATTACTGTATAAAGATAACAAGTTTGATTGAAAAACTACTCGTACACTTTCGATGAAATTTTTACCTTTTTGCTGATCATGGAAATGTTTTGCCTTTCTATGTTTCTACTAAAAGTAATTTACCGTTGCGTCGGACTGGCTTGCTTCAAGCATACATAACCTTATTCTTAATTCAGCTGCTAGATAACCTTAATAATATAACTTAATAGTTTACTATTAACTATTCATTTGCTATTATCTTAATAGTATATATTTATGAGCATTTACACCAGGGCCAGTTTCTGCACGTAAAAACTTTTCTTAAAGCAGATGCTAGACAACCTTATATTTATCCTTACTAGTATTTGCTTAGCATATTACTTTTAGAAGTTCTTTAACGCGAGTTGCAGTAGGAGTTAACAAATAAAAATGTAATGTGTAACGAAAAAAAGTGTTATTAATTGATTGCTATGGCAATGACAAATATAAAATAAAATACGAGCAACGAAAAAAGCGGTAACAAATTGGTTGCTATGGCAATGAATGTAAATACATTCAAGAAACATATATTTTGGTTCATCAATTTAAATTAAGAGACTATCGGTTCCGTCCGGCGTAGTTCAGATATTATCGTCAAGCGCTGACATTTTAGATAGTAATTCGAAGCCTAGGCCTAACCTAAAATTATTGTATATATGTTGCCGTTAAGACAGGTAAAATAAATTAAACATACAAACAATAATTTTAGACCTAGACGGATGAACTAACATTTTATGTTTATTGAAGAATGTATTTACAATTAATAAGTATTTAACTGTGTTTACCATCTTAGCTTTGACGTTGTAATTAATTGTACACCTTTACTATTAAACGTATGGAAACAGTAAATATTTGTATAAAACAGAAACTAATAATAAACGGATATTGAAAGATGACAATTAATTATGTGTGTATGCTGCCGTTAAGGCTGGTAAAAGAATTGGAGAAAAAACGTGATGAACTTCGGTCCTGACGGAGTCCCACGACCGCACACATTTACTTTTTTTATTTAGTGGTATTTAGTTATGAACATTTTCACCAGTCAGTTTCTCCAAGCATAACCTTATTCTTAAAGCATATGCTAAACAACCTTATACTTATCCTTACTAGTAAAGCAGATTAAGCTCAATATTCCGGTTCGGTCTTGACTGAACCCAACATGAATGATTTAGGCGTAGAAACATATTTCTAAATAGACTTTGACATAAAATAGGTTTTACTAACGTTTAAAGTGATTGGAAAGCTTTTAAGAAATTACGATCGTCTTTAAATTGTGTCGAAGCAAAGCCGTGTAAACTGATTACTTGCCACAAGGTTGGTATAATACACTCTAGGCTATATAATACTAATGCTAAGTTAATAGATACTGCTAATGAAAGTATTAAGTTACTTACATTTGATCCTAGTACCAAGTGTTAAATCTGTAACAAAAATACACATAAATAAATAAATATGTAGACTAACCTATAGCCTATACCGAGTGTTCGGAAAGTCTGGAAACGGTTTAATATTTCGTATTTAAGGAAAATTTGAAGGTAGATGTGAGTGAGGGACCTACTCTATGTAAAAATACTATTTTATTAAGATTTCAAAAAAATTATCCATAGTCTTGTATCCGCCATTTTGAATGTAACTTTGTTTTTTTTAAATGAGAAGGTGGTCATGTGATACATTATTTTGATGTAGAATTTTGAGAGAAAACCAACGGTGAAGTTTGCCTATCCATATCGTTAACCGATTAAAAATGGCGGCCAAAAAACAACGAAATCGTGTTTTCCGATTTTGCCCCATTTTGCTGAACTATTATTTTGTATATTTATTATTATTAGCCGAATTTTTGAAGAAAATAAGAGCTATTACACTCGACCCAATTTGAAAATTACTTTATATATATATATATCTGTTTTATTCCCGGATTGATAAGTGGTAGTAAATATGCTTCAAAATTGCTGATTTTTTGGTGAAAGGGTCCTAGTAGGATTCTTCAGATATACTTTTTTTTGTTTTTCGATCGGATTCAAAATGGCGGAGTTATACCGATTAACGGTATATAAGTATATGGGTTTTTCCCACCTTGATAAAATGGTAGTAAATATGCATCAAAATAGCTGAAATTTTAGTGGAAGGGTCCTTGTAGGATGTCCTAGACACTGATATTTTCATTTTTCGATTTTACACAAAATGGCGGGTCGTTTGATTCAAATCAAAATGGCAAAATAGAGCGAGGAAAATGCATTATTCTTTTTGGATTCAGAATTAAATAAGCTTTCAAGCGATACGCCACCCAACGATATTTGGTTGAAACACTCGAAATCGATTTTGAAAAAAATGAAAATGGCTGTATCTCAAAAATTTGAAATACTCCCTAAATCGTTGTGTGACATATCGTTTGAAAGGTTATTTAGTTCTAAATCCAAATATAATAATAAAATAGTACAAAAAAATAGTACAGCAAAATGGGACAAAATTGGAAAACACGATTTCGTTGTTTTTTGGCTGCCATTTTTAATCTGTTAAAGATATGTAAGTGCAAACTTCACCGTTGGTTTTCTCTCAAAATTCTACATCGAAATGATGTATCACATGACCATCTTCTCGTTTAAAAAACGAAGTTACATTCAAAATGGCGGATACAAAACGGCGGATAATCTTCCGAAGACTTTCCGAACACACGGTATATAAAAGCGAAATTCCATGACTGACTCATCACAGTAACTCAAAAACCATACCACCTAGGAACGTGAAATTTGGTACACATATTCCTTACTTGTTTATTCTTAATTGAACCTGTAAATCTTTTCCTTCCTTTTTTCCTCCATTTGATTGAAGGGGTATTACATTTTCAAGAATAGATTCACTTGAACATATTAAATTAATGACAGAAATTGATAGAGGCTGTGAAACTACCACTGACACACTTTCCTATATTGTAGCAAAAACTACCAAAGATACGAATCCGATAAATTTAAGGTACATATATTCTTATAGGTTCGTAGTCGGGCACTAAGAAAGGATTTTGCAAAATTTGTATTTTAAAGCGTAAAATTAGTGAACATTCCTTGGTTCACTCCCAGCCATATAAACAGATAATTTTATTTTATTCAATTTTATCTATAGTACGTTCAGCGAGTGTTTGCAGTGAATCGCCACCTATGACGGATGACAGGGAAAGACATGGACAATTAAAACCTCTTAATAAATGTTTTATTAAGGCACATGTGTGTAAATTTAAAATTTAACTAAAAAAACGTATTAAAAGTATACATTTAAAACTTCAGAAGGGCCACAGAACACTGCGATTTACCGCAAACACTCGCTGAACGTACTATAGCCTATTGGCTAATACCGTATTTGTGGTCAACTCGATTGTGCGTAATATATTTTCTCTTTAGACCGTGAGAAAGAACAGCTGTCTCAGTATTCAAGCTACGGGAATAGTTGGACCCTAATCTTGTCATTAACCCGATGCGATTCATGAATAACCAATGAGAAACCGTTAGGCGTATATATACCGCTTAGAAGGCGGTAGGCTTGCGGTCTCCCTCGCTCTTAGATGGTTTTTAACGTTCGAAGATTTTATAAACCAAACTGTAATATATGGCAACTAGGGGCTTTGAACCTGCTCGCAGAGAAGCAAATGTAAACAGATTACTGTATTGCATAATCTGATCCATCCATAAGTTGTACAACTTTTAAATAGGAATTCTAAATAAATATTTCCGGGTTTAAAAGTGGCCTGGATTGGTCTCTAGAAAGCACTCTTCATGCGAATGAAAGATTCGTCAAAATCGGTTCAAACAGATTAGCCCGGACAAACAGACAAAGAGAAAATAAAAATAATTCGACCACACAGCTGAACTGCTGACGTGATCGAATTATTAGCGAATTTCCATAGGAAAAATGAGCGATTGCAGTGACCCTTATGGAAAGACCTAAGGTCGGGAGTAGCAAATGAGCATCGATCATGGTCCCAAGAACACGTTTTCATTAAAAGTCATATATATATATGTTTCGCACTCTAGCGGCCGCATTTTAAGTCCGATTTGGTAAAAATTTGGTACATATGTTGGTTGTCTACGTCGCTCGGACGAGTTCGACTGCAGCCACACGGTCCGGTTTCGCGGGATCCCGAATCGGGATGAAGACAGCACAAGGTTTTAAATCGGAGCGTTCAAACAGTCCGTCGGAAACGGACATCCCGATTTACAACGGATGGTGCTGCCGAGAAACGGGATCCCGCGAAACGTGAAGGAGATACAAAACACGTGCATTTTCTAGTTTGCGTTCAGACAGTCCGGTTATTCGGAATGCGTTGCATTGCTTCTTGTTGCGTTTTGTCAACACCAAAATGTTTGATATGGACAAACTAATAGAAAATGTACATGGAAAATCACCCCACATTCATGTACATGTTTGTAGACATTCCTAGTGACAGTGATTGTGATAATGATTGTTAAAAAAAATATAAATTGACTGAGATTATAAATATATTGGTAATTTAAAGTTATACTGAACATATCGTCAGTAAAAATCTATTTCTCTAAAAATATATATTCGATTTAGATGAAATTTGATATATGTATAAACAATATATGTATAAATACAAGATAAAATTCATTATTGTAATTGTAGGCATATCCCATTGCTATTATATATAATATTATTATTTATACTTGCCTTAGCAATCCTTTTACAAGTCTTTATATCGTTTACAGCTGTTTCACTTTTTCATTTTCAGGCATCTTCAGAACAAATATACAAAAAACACTTCCCACAATTACACTTATAAACACAGATTAATATGATACTTAACACAAAAATAAATAAAAAAATAATAAATAAAGACACAAAATAGATAGACATAAAGTGTGATATGATAGACTTGATGACAGTCGCATACTGTGACTTAAATAAATTTAACAAGTGTTTTAAATGTTTACCAAGTGTCGTTTTGTGTTTTTATTTATAATGTTTTTATTTATTTATGTGTTAAATACTAAATTAATCTCTGTTTAAAAGTGTAATTGTGAGAAGTGTTTTTTGTGTATTCGTTCTGATGATGCCTGAAAATGAAAACGTGAAACAGCTGTAAACGATATAAAGACTTCTAAAAGGATTGCTAAGACAAGTATAAATAATAATATTACAATATAAAACATTGATAGCACTACTATAACATTTAAATAAACAGGCCAGTAACTTTACTGCTATCAACAAAGTTTCCACCCAACCTAAATGCAAGATTGCGCATAGTCTACAATGGCTTAGGTTAAGTATTGCAATGCATAGTGATTTTGAATCATACAATTAATAATAATTTTCAAAAATATAAACTAAAAATGAAAAATAGATTTTTAACCCTACAATTAATTGTCGATGTTAATTTTTTGATATGCCAAGCCATTTCGGTGCGTGTTGCAAGTACATTTTCAAAAATTCACCAAATACAGTAATTATAAAACAATCCAAAAGTGTTCCATAGCTTGTTTGTAGAGAAAGGTTCAAAGAATTCAAATGTGCCAGTAAAAAATTATTAATTATATTACAAAGAAACAAAAATTGTTCACGTAACGAAAGAAAAAAGTTAAACTTTAGGCCTGCATGAAAATTAGTAAACATTTTTTGTAATTTTTTAAAAATGTACAAAAGTTTTGTAATTTAGTTCTAAATAGAACTGTATAAAAATATATATCAATTTCAAATTCTTGTTTTGAAAACACAAGTTTTTATGTTCCTACTAAGTGTAAAGTCCTGAACTGAGTAATATTATGGGCAGTGTTTAAAGAGCGGAAGTGCGTTTTGCCCGGACCGTGTTTACGCAACAACTTCATCCCGAATTTCGTGATCCCGCAAAACCGGAACGTGTGGCCCAAGCCTTAGTTAGCAAAAAAAATCCAATTACCGGAAGCATGTTTTTTGACCGGAAGTAACTATTTTTTAGATTTTTCCTACGAGAATGAATTTGTTTTTGAGTGTTTTCTACAAAACCTGCTGTAAAGCAGGTGCAGTTATAGCTGTAATGTAGGAACTCTACAGCTGTTTAGTAGACACAACGATATAACGACCAAATAGACACCCGACGTTATCACGTGGCCAAATCACGACGGTTAACTACGATAAAATGGAAATGCATTTCCCCCCAGCCAAGCACCCTTTGGACGAATAAAGACGGCGCGAAGTGTTACCAGCGCTCTCTGTCTAATTCCAGTACAATCGTTTTATCCAGGAAATGCCTTTTCAAATCTCTTTTCACGTTTTTACATTCGCTACGGATTTCCCCTTTTCCAGTTTTATAAGCTTTTAACTCTTGTTACAATGGGTTTTAACTCCCATTGCTTCCCCAAATGTATTCGGATTTATAACGTCAAAGAACAAATATTTTGACATTTTCATTGTAATGTTTTGTGTTCAAAGGGACGTGATTCGCAGGCTCTACTTTGTGTACAGTGTGTTAATGTTCTTGTGTCACGGGTTGTAGGCCGTATTGGATCTGTGGCAGGTTCGAGTCTAGTCAATTTCGTTCGGGTTACGTGCGTCAGGCTGTTCCCCGTCTTCATTAGTTGACTGGCGAAAAATATATTCGTACATGGGTGTTTGAAAAGTCTGAGAACAGCTTAATATCTCAAAATGTACGAGTCTTATGAGATAGAAATAAAGGCAGTTATTCACAACCATAAAAGAACCACTTTTTAGTGAGTTTGAAATTTTTTCCGCCATCTTGGAATGAACTTAATTTTTTTTAAATGGAAAGATGGTCAAGTGATACATCATTTCGATGTAGAATTTCAAGAGAAAATCAACGGTGAAATTTGCACATCCATATATGTAACCGATTCCAAATGGCGGTGTTTATTCCAAACGAAATAGTGTTTTCCGATTTTGTCCCAGTTTGCTGTATAACATTAATAACATATACTGATACATTTATATATTTAAATTTATATTTTTTCAGTCAAACATCCATCGATCAAAACATACAAAGTCTCATTTTAAAGGTTTTTATAATTTACTATATATTTTCCATTGAAAGTATACCGTTTAATCTAATGATGTACAATAGACCATCGATAAACCCCAAGAGTAAAATTGTTCATGGTTTTTGTTGTTTCAATAATTCCCCAATAAAAATCATCGATTCTGAAGGTGGTATTTCCATTTTTAAGCCATAAAGCATTCGGTTTGCTGTTAAATTTGTTCACATGCAATATCTATTGACTGGTCTATTAGGATAAAATATGCTTGTAAAATACCCAAAGTACAAAATTCTCATTATAAAAACAGGCACTTAACATACCAAAACTGCGGTAAATAGTGTGAAATCAACTGTAAATAGAAACGCATAGCAGTTTAGCCGGCCATTGCATAAACATTTAACATCATCCATCAGCTGAGCTATCCTGCAAACACATGATTACTCTCAATTATTACCCCTAAATGATGCACTAATGCGTTCCTCGTACCCGAATGCATATATAACGACATTTAATCCACACCGTTGGAGTCGTTTTCTGGATTACACACGTTCGAAATTTGCTCCTTCAATAGCATTTTACAGATATCGGGGTAAATCCTGGCCCTTGGCCTCGACCTGGAGCGGTGGGCCGGGGGTGGTGGGGGACATAATGTGACTCATCCTTCAAACTCATCCTTAACACATTCACTTCTACGCAAATTTCGCATTTCCTATGCTAGGAGCTGACCTTTTATTTTTTATATTTATAGAATACATGAGTAGAAATTACTAAATTTTTTAATTTTTGAACCTTTCTACGTAATAATCACTAATATTTTAAAGCAGACGCACATGTGCGTCTATCAGGGGCGGATACAGGATTTCATTTTCGGAGGGGTCATAAGAAGTCGAAAACAATATTACCAAGAATTTAACAACAACGGGTCTGGCGGATTAAAAAATATGTATAAACTCTATGGAATAGTTTTTAATGCATTTGTAGGCCATACATATTTTCTTGAAAGAGCAAGAGTTTCTTGCACATTAAAGAATAAAATAAACACTAATTATTGAAGAGTTAACAGGAAATAACTGAAATCATAACTCCACAACACGATCATTAAATCCACTTTGTTTCATTAAATTTAAAACAACGTAACACAAGCTTTTACTTATTGAAGTCATACAACTCCATACAGCGGCGCGCTCCGTAAAACAATTTTAGCCCAACCAATAGAGATTTTTTATTGTTTTTGAATTTCAGCAAGCGACATCCACAGTAGCTTTAAGGGTAGCACATAGGTGTATAACATACAAAAACTATCAGGCAAGGAAATTTTTGCTCACTTTTTATAAACATAAATAACAATAAATCCTACGAAACATTTGTAGAGAATTAAAAAATCTACAAACTGGTTTTTGAAAACCTCGATCGGTCCATTTCTCACCGAGAAAAGTCGGAAAACGCTTAAAAATTACTATTTTTCAAAAGTTCATATCTTTGTTAATTTACAATATTTAGGGCAGATCTTTTGGAAAATTATTGTTTAGTATGTGTACTTCAGACAGGAGGAAGATGAAATTTATCGCATTAAAAATGTTTGCACAATTGCAGTATAAACAATTTAGGCCATTATCTTGCATAATGCGGAGGAGAATAGAACGGCCTTCATAATGCTTCACTACCGCCTTCTGGCAAATTTACCATCGGGGTCGGCAGCAAATTTACACGTTTCGCGATATGTTCTGAAGCATTTTTATTATACTTTATCAACCTTATTGAAACATCGCAGGCATACGAATTGTAGATTTTAATGTCTTCTTTCAGAATCCGGTTGGTAAATTTAAAATGAGCTACTCAGGTTAATTGGGCGCATTATGCAAGATAATGGTCTACATTGTTTATACTGTAATTGTGCAAAAGCTATTAATTTCATCTTCTTCCTGTTTGAAGAACACATGATAAACAATCATTTTCTGAAAAATAATCTGTCCTTAATATTGTAAATTAACAAAGATATGAACTTTTAAAAAATGGTAGTTTTTAAGCGTTTTCCGACTTTTCTCATTGAAAAATGGTCCAATCGGGGTCTATAAAAAAACAGTTTGTAAGTTTTTTTTTTTAAGTACTGTATCTTGATCCATTTGTCATTTTTATAATATTAACGAAAAACCCCAACAATCCTACTTTATTGTAATTTTTGTTTATACGAAATGCGCAAAAGCTGCTTGCCTGATAGTTTTTGTTTTTTACATACCCTTGTGCTATCCTTAAAGTCACTGTGGATGTTGCTTTCTGTTAAATTCAATAAGAAAATTAGCCTTACTTTTGCTGTAATGGCTGGGCTAATGGGCTAAGACTATCGGCGCAATGGTACTTATTTCACAGACAAGATCTATAGCTGTAGCCCATGAACAATAAATCAGGTTTTCCTTATATCAAACGTAAATATAGAATTTACACTAAAATCTATATAAACATCAATGTACAAGTATATCGATTTGTACTAGATATATCGATTAAAAAATATGTTTGCTCATTGGTTGAAAAACTGTCAAATCTTAAGGGCTTACAGAAAACTTCATATCTAAAAAAATATAAGAGTGACGAATGATTGGAAGACTATGTTAGAAAGTTCAAATCTTGACGAATCCAAAGGTGACCTTATATTCTTTTAAAAACAAGTCTGTCTAGCGATTATGAGTCTTAGAAAAGTGAAAAGTTTTGTGTCTTTTCTCACGCGGCGTCATCTTTTTAGACAACTACAATTACAAACGATGATTACATAATATGTAAATATATGTTTTAAAACAAATTTGTAAATACAAAAATTAATTTTTAACATTTCCTTTCCGATCTTTTTTGTTTTATTGAGATTGGATGATTTATAGTGGGTAAATATTCAACACAATCAGACGATACAATAATGCTGCCTGCCACTTGCTCGGCGGGCTGAGACGACAGTACAGTGTAATTTCGAGCTTGTAGAGTTAAATCAAACATATAAATCAAGCCTTAAAAAATGTTTTGGGGGGGGGGTCATGACCCCCATGAACCTCCCCCTGTATCCGCGCCTGGCGTCTATAGCACATAGGCTTAAAATTGGCGTGCGAAGCACGCAATGCTCTTTGTATTGAAAATTCTCCCAATCAATGCAGGGGTTGGAGTGCAAAGCACGCAATGTTTTGTGTATTGAAGATACTTCCAATATGCGGCAATGGTGGGTTTCGCCATTGCGTGCGAAGCATTTTGAAGCTTTTCAGCACCGTCGTGACTAGATTGTTGGTTGAAACCCTAAAACATAGGCCTATAAACTTAATTTTTTGAAATTTGCTCAACTCACGTCGGCGGTTCAGCTGCGTGGTCGAATTATTTACAATATTTTTAAATTTAGAAGAGCGACCATGAGATTGAATAGGCCTACACAGTACGAAAATCACGTAATGAAATATTCCAATTATAAGCCAGTGGGTATTACGCTGTGTGATGTATTATTTGCCGATTCATTTACTCGTTCATCGCTGATGCGACAATTATTGCACAACACCAACACGGTTATTAGTTATGTCTGAATGCACAAACACCAGTTCGTTGTGTAATCATGCGGGACCAACTATATTTCGTCGATTCGTACATTTAGAGACGGAGAGACGGCGTGAAGCTCTGCCGCACCTCCAACATCCAGGATAAATGTCCCTCAAGGGGACGAATCTTTTAAGGCTAAATCGTTAAATATAAATCAAAACAGTAAGCGGACGTAATGTTCCTAACAACAAATTTTATCGAAGGTATACGTTACAAGAGGGCTCCACCCCTGCTCGCTTCGCTCATCAACATCCGCTGGGAAGCAAATGTAACAAGATTATTGTACACTATGATATTTGCACGGAAGAGACGATGGATTAGGAGGGATTTTAAAAATTTTTAGTAGAAGAGAGGCATTTTTCAAGTTTTAAAATATGACCAAAATGTGATACGATAAAGCAGTATTTTAAACTGGTAAAATAGTCCTAGTAACGAGTAAAGACGGCATAATTTGAATAGGTATATGTGTTTCAACTATGATATATTCAATAGTTTTCTTAGTTTGTTTATTGATATTACCAAACCTAAAAAAAACACACAGTTTGTTGTTTGTGAAGAATAATTACCTGATTCTAAATTTCCCAATTTGGTTGTTATGGTAATAAATCTAAACGCTTTTAAGGAAACGAGTGTTAGTTCAGTAAAGGCCTAAACTAAGCGTAAGATCCAAATCAGCTGTTATTTGTAATATGTAACTTCAGATGTTTGAACTTTATAGGGTGTCCCATAAGTAAACAGCTATGGGAAGTAAACTTCGGGGAATGGTTCTATGGATCGAAATAAGAAGAACATAAGTTTATATAAACAAAGGCTCGAAAACGGTACGTTTTCCAGATATTCGCCATTTTGTTTTTGTTTTACAAAATAATTCATATTTAAAGAACGGTTTGAAAATGCCTGAAATACAGGGTGTCCTATAAGTGAACAGCCAAACTTTGGGAAATGGTTCTACTTATCAAAATAAAGAATACATTTTTCCCAAAAACAATTCGTTTTGCATATATCCGAAATTCTTGTTTTTTTTTTACAAAATAATTCATATCTAGAGAAATGGTTGATTGATTGAGTTCAAACTTGTCATTCAGTTTAACCTAACAATGATATATCTTAAGGAAAATGAGCGATTAAATCCAATTACGCGTTTCAAAATGGCGGCTGTTTGAAAATTTCAAACCTAAATTAATCAAAAACCTTACATTTTAACAAAACATGTCAAGACACCTTTTTTGTAGCCGTTTTGATTCTATATCGAATGGTGTAACTGTCAAAATAACCGGATGATAGTTAAGTTATGTCTAATAATTTTTTGTCCAACCCGGCACCCTAAACCAACCCGGCGAAACACGACAATTTGTATGTACATAATATGTCGTTATTACAAACCAATTGGTAATTACTCAATTTTATGTATTTAAGGATTAAAAGCGGTAAGATGAACAATTTAAAACGTGTATTACATTATTTGCTTGTAATAACAGCATAAGTACAACGGTTGGTGTTAATGTATTGGTGTAGGATGCCGGGTTGAACAAACCAATTATTAGGCACAACTTAACAACAACCCCTCATGCGATTGTTTTGACAGTTACACTAGAAGATACGGAATTAAAAAGGCTGCAAAAAAGGTGTCTTCAATTATTTTGTTGAAATGTACGGTTTTTGGGTAACTGATGTTTGAAATATTCTAACAGCCGCCATTTTTAAACGCATTATTGGATTTAATCTCTTATTTTTTTAA
>JAGFPH010001934.1:219277-231939 GCA_018207615.1 Philaenus spumarius
GCACGAAAAAGGGTTTTGAACAATTTTGAAAAACAACCCCCTTTTTGTCCAAAAAACCCCCAAAAAATCAGTTATTATTTTTTTATAAAAAACGGCTCTAACGATTTTGATAAAATTTGGCTAATTTGTAGCCTTTAATGTGCCCTACCATATACAAAAACCCGCATCTTTCTAAAAATTCTTGTTTAGCTAATAATAATAACTGATTTTTGGGGGTTTTTTGGCCATAAAGGGGGTTGTTTTCCAAAATTTTTCAAAACCTTTTTACGTGCATCTATAAAGACCTAATTGACGTGTTTGGTGCAAATTTTATCGAAATCGATCGAATAGTTTTCTCTCTAGCTAATAATAATTATATTTATTAGTTAATCGCCTACTTTAATAAAAGTTTATACAAAGCTAGAGAGAAAACTATTCAATCGATTTCAACCAAATTTGCACCAGACATGTCCAGTACGCCTGTATAGATGCACGAAAAAGGGTTTTGAACAATTTTGAAAAACAACCCCCTTTTTGGCCAAAAACCCCCAAAAAATCAGTTATTATTTTTTTATTAAAAAAACGGCTCTAACGATTTTAATAAAGTTTGGCTTATTTGAAGCCTTTAATGTGCCCTACCATATACAGAAACCCGCATCTTTCTAAAAATTCTCGTTTAGCTAATAATAATAATAATAATAACTGTTTTTGGGGTTTTTTTGGCCATAAAGGGGGTTGTTTAAAAAAAATTCAAAACCATTTTACGTGCATCTATGAAGACCTAATTGACGTGTTTGGTGAAATTTTTTTCGAAATCGATCGAATCGTTTTCTCTCTAGATAATAATAATAATAATAATAATATTTATTAGTTAATCTCCAACTTTAATAAAAAAACTCTCCTACCCCACCGTACAAGTCACAGTGAATCTGTTTAGTAATTTAAATGTATTTGTGAGAAAGTATGTGCCAGTTCCTGGTACCGTTTATTTTTGCATATGGTAGGATACATTAAAGGCTACAAATAAGCCAAATTTGATCAAAATCGTTAGAGCAGTTTTTTATAAAAAAATAATAACTTATTTTTGGGGGTTTTTTTGCGAAAAAGGGGGTTGTTTTTCAAAATTTTTCAAAACCGTTTTTCGTGCAGCCTACTTGACATGTCTGGTGCAAATTTGTTTGAAATCGATAGAATAGTTTTCGCTCTAGCTTGGTATACATACAGACATACATACAGACATATATACAGACAGACGTTTTGTAAAAACCATTTGGACTCAGGGGGTCCCAAAACGGATATTTCCACAAAAATCTCAACATCGATTTTTTTTCGATCACTATACTTTCTCTATACTAGGCTATAGTAGTCTATAGTGAGAAAGTAAAATGACTAATTGCTTGATTTCATACAGGGTGCCTCAAAAGTCTGTGGACGGCGTTACAATTATGTAACCATTGCAGATTTACACAACAAAACTTGGTACATCGTTTCTCTACAAAAAAAAAAAAGAGATTGTTAAACAAATTGTATTTTTTTATCACCAGAGGGGACGGCCCGCTGGGAGTTGGAGGAAAATCTTAAATAGGAGTATAGGTCGAGTTGTACATCAAATTAAAGGTCTATCTTAGGCGAACACAATGCCGCAAATCAGACATCAAAAGGTCGACCCTACACAAAAATGGCCGCTGTTTAAAGTCAAGTAATGGACAATAAAGTCCTGGAAAATTACATTTTTATTTTAACATCAAAGCAGGTTATTAATTTGTTAAAATTAGGCAGGCTGTTCAGTTTAAATTTAACACAACCTTATACAGTATTACTCAAAGGTGTTTTTTGTCCCTAATCGATATCTCCGTTAATTCTTCGTCAAAATTAATTACTCCAGCATCATTTCAAAACTTATGTTTTCCGCTATTGACGAAAAACAGACAAACAACTTAAAATTCATGTTTTCCTTACAACAATTCACTGAAACAACTTTTAGATTATACTTAATATGGTTCCTTATGAAAGGGGCAATCTATTAACCATCGGTTTAACTAACATGACAGCTGTTAGTTGTTTACATTCCATACGTAAGTGTAATAAACCAATGTAAATAAACGTAATTAACTGAACTAAATCAACGTATTAAATTGGGTAAGTACTCCTTACTTGCGAAATATTCGCAGCTAGTTTTACATAAAGAAGCTTAAATAAATATACGATAGCACTAATTTATCTGAGTTTCTCTGTTGGAAAAATAATGTTCGTATAAATGGAACCGGGAATACAACCCTTGACCTTTCCCAGAACTTTGATTGTCCATTGCTTTAAAGATACTAAGCTCTAGTTTGAGCCATTCTGTTTCTCTTTTAATAAGCTTCACAATAGTTTATTACATGACCTACCTTTAAATTTGAAATTGTTAGCCCTCTCCCCCCCCCCCCCCCAACAAAAAAGAATTAAGGTTGAGGGGACTTTATGAACACTGTATATTTAACTTGCCGTCAGGCAAATTATTTTTTACGTTTTTTACAATTTCTTCCACTAAAATTTTATTGAATTATATTTGCCGGTTGTATGGATTTGATACGTTTACTAATAAACGCTACCAGAAACTGGCACGTACTTTCTAACAAACATATTTAAATTATTAAACAGATTCACTGTGACTTCATAACTGTAGGAGGGGTAGGAGAGGGGATGGAGATTAACTAATACATATTGTTATTATTAGCTAGAGAGAAAACTATTCGATCGATTTCGAACAAATTTGCACCAAACACGTCAATTAGGCCTGTATATATGCACGAAAAAAGGTTTTGAACATGTTTGAAAAACAACCCCCTTTACGGTCCTTCTTAGAATAAAGTTAAGAAAAAAACTATTAAATTACAGTTTGTTGAAAGATAGCTTTGCCGGGTGCCTTTACGTTTTACCGTAACTTGTCTTCTATTTCTACGTTATTTTTTGTGTGTTTTTTCTTCGCGTCTTCTGTTTTTCTTTTATTTTTTTTTTTACTTCCTCCTCGTCTCTCTTGAGTTCGTTAATTTCTTCTTTTTCCCCTCTCCTTCACATTAGTTTTCACTTTATGTTTTCTTTTACTTTCCTTTATGCCATCATCTTTCATTTCTTGATCTCTTTTCTTCTTGACCACGGTTTATCTTTTCCCTGCTCCTTCAAATTTGTTCCATTTTGTTATGTTCTGCTTTCTCTTCTTCTATTCCATCATTTTTCATTTCCTGATCTCTCTTCTTCATTTTGCATTGTTTATCTTTTCCCCTCTCTTTAACATTATTTTCTTCTTTGTTAAGTTCTCTTTTCTCTCCTTCTATTCCATCATCTTTCGTTTCTTGTTCTCTCTTCTTCATTTTCCACTATTTTATCCATTCCCCTGCTCCTTCACATTCTTTTCCACTTTGTTGTGTTCTCTTTTTATCTTCTTCTATTTCAGCATCTTTCATTTCTTGATCTCTCTACTTCTTGCAATTCTTAATTTTCCACGATTTATCTTTTTCCCTTCTCCTTCATATTCTTTTCCACTTTGTTGTGTTCTCTTTTTATCTTCTTCTATTTCATCATCTTTCATTTCTTGATTTCTCTTCTTCTGGCAATTCTTAGTTTTCCACTATTTATCTTTTCTATTTCTCCTTAACAATATTTTCCACTGTCTTTTTTCTCTTTCATCATAATTAATTTCTTGATCTCTCTCCTTCTTGCAATTCTTAATTTTTCACTGATTATCTTTTCTCCCTTGCTTTTACATTCTCTCTACTTTGAAATCCTCGTCTTTTTCTACAGCTTCTTCTTCTGTCATTTCGTTTTTCGTCAACTTTTACCACTTCTTTATCATTCTTTCCACGACTTCTTCCTTTCCTTTACCGTACTTTTTCGCATCTTTTTATTTTTTATACCTCTACTTGTTTTCCATCATTAGTTTGCACTTCTTTATATCTCATCCTTTTGCTCATCTTTCTCTTCATCTTCATCTTTTTCGTATTAATATAACAATGCACTTACAGTTTTATTTATTTCACCTTATTCATATTGTAAATATCATTATTTTAAACATATGCAATGGAAAGTGGACAAATTGGACAAAATACTAACATTGTTCAGGTATTCTCTTCCAAAGTACGTTGGGTACTGAATAACCAAAACGTGTTGTCATTTAACGCATGACACCAACAGTCGAGTGGAGATTCCACCCTTCCCCTAAGTACAACATTAGGCACAAGTACATTTATTGTTACGAATTATTTGTTGCTATTAATATCCAGGCTACTCGGCCATGAGTTATGGCATAACCGTTGAGTTCAGCTTCCGCTGCATGTATGCCTCTCAACTATCTCGGAAACATCGAGTTCGTAAAGGGGGCGGTAGATGCTGGGGTTGCAAATTTAAATGTTTACGCATGCGTGGATGCATTTTAAAAACTCTGTGTGGAATTTCATTATTAAATAAATAGTAATTAATGCACATACAGACATGGATCAAGAATATACAAACATTTAAGTAAACAAAAACAGAATAAAGTGAACCCATTTAGAATATTATTATTTTAAAATAAAACAAAACGTTTTGACTCTCCATAATTACTAGTATATTTAATTCATTTATATATTTTTGTTTTGCTTAACGACTTTAATGTGTAAAACTTTTAAGACTTTGTACGGCTTTGTGCATTATACTTTTCTCATACCGTTAATGGTTTTCACTGAACGTAGGCCATTTGAAGAAAGAAAGCCGTATTGGCAATACCGACAGAACTGAAAACTGTCATAAACATAGATTGTTGGTTATATCGGTTTAATCCGAAATTCGATCATTATTTTGATCTTGTCCCATTAAAATCTAAACAATAAAACTAACATAAACTTGTTTGGATTTATTTTTGATTTTTTAGATTTCAATTTTAACGGAGCAAGATAAAAATAATGTCCAAATTTCGGAGTAAACCAATATTACCATGACGGATTTATATTCATGACAGTATCCGATTTTGTAGGGACTGAACCAATACATGTTTCTTCAAATTCTTCGAGAAAGGCTCATTTTATTCTAATTTTAATATACAAGGTGTCAAAAAAGTCTGGGTACGGCTCAATATTTCGTATATAAGGACAATTTGAAGGTAGATGTGATTGAGGAAACTACTCTAAGTAAAAATACTGTTTTATTAAGATATCAAAAAATTTATCCGCCATCTTGGATCCGCCATTTTGAATGTAACTTTGTTTGTTTTAAATAGGAAGGTGGTTATGTGATACATCATTTCGATGTAGAATTTCAAGAAAAAACCAACGGTGAAATTTGCACATCCATATTTTTAACCGATTAAAAATGGCGGCCAAAAAACAACGAAATCGTTTTTTCCGATTTTGTCCCATTTTGCTGTACTATTTTTGTTTTAGTATTAATTATTATTCTTCTTGGATTCAGAATTAAATAAGCTTTCAAACGATGTGCCACACAACGATATTTGGTTGAACCACTAGAAATCGATTTTTAAAAAATCAAAATGGCTGCAACTCAAAAATTTTAAATACTCTCAAATATCGTTGTGTGGCACATCGTTTGAAAGCTTATTTACTTCTGAATCCAAAAAGAATAATAATTAATATTAAAACAAAAATAGTACAGCAAAATGGGGCAAAATCTGAAAACACGATTTCGTTGTTTTTGGCCGCTATTTTTAGTCGGTTAAAAATATAGATGTGCAAATTTCACCGTTGGTTTTTTTTTTTAATTCTACATCGGAATGATGTCCTATCATATGACCACGTTCCTATTTAAATAAACAAAGTTACATTCAAAATGGCGGATCCAAGATGGCGGATAAATATTTGGACATCTTAATTTGGCATTTTTACATAGAGTAGGTCCTCAATCACATCTATCTTCAAATTTTCCTTATATAGGAAATATTGAACCGGTCCCAGACTTAATTGAAACTCTGTATATATATGTTGATAAATATTAAATTTAAACAGCTAATTTGTTTTTAGCACGTGTGTAAAACAATTATAAAGAAGAAATCATCGACGAAAAAAACGCACGCGAGTTCGAATATTCTACCTCATGCAAAAAGTGCTCGGTACGCCTAAACAAGTTTTCACACCAAAAATACAAATTTTATTTTCGGCAAATCTGTAAAACGTTCCATTAAATCACATCTACTTCCAAAGTTATGTTATATTTTGAAAGAAATTAAAACAACGGACAGACTGATAATAAAGCTTAATGAAAAACCCTTTTAACACTTGCCATTGCAATCAACATGTGTTAAAATTACAACAAAAATTAATTACCATCGAGACTGTAATATCAAGAAACCCGTGCACGTTGTTTTCCATCTGAAGCAATATTTCCTCTCTGCTTTATAAAAGTTGAAGCCCAAAGAAAAGTAATAAGACGCCAGTTATGGGGGAGGGGATCGGTGCGCCCTATTTCACTCAACACAAACACCGCAAGGACGAGAAGAATAGGCAGCGTGCTACAAGTAAAAGACATAATGCAGGATCGTTTCCTGAACAGCTACGGTCGCCGCTCGAGGAAGGAAAACGCGTGTAATGGGTAATTGAACGCGGTTGTGTTGTTATTTCAATGTTTTGTCAGAATTATATTGATTTGGAAATAAAATACAACTTACATAAAAGAAAGTTTTATTAGTGTTTTAGTTTAAATTGATTCACAGGTGTTCGGAATATACAGAGTGTGTTCATAAGATCCCTTTAATTATTTTTGTTATTGAAAATAAGTTAACAAAACTTTGTATATACAGGGTATCCCTAAAACCCGTAGCGGGCTATACCGGCTCGTATTGTACACATTAAAATAAATTAAAAAATGTTAAGTAAAACTTTTTTGAATTCGGCTTAATTTAGTCGCAATCCGCCATTTTGTTTTTTGTACAAAATAATTTATATCTAGAGAACGGTTTGACTGATTATGCATGAAGTTTAACCTAACAATGACATATCTCAAAAAAAATAATCGTTTAAATCAAATTATTCGTTTCAAAATGGCGGCTGTTTAAATATTTCAAACATAAATTACTCAAAACCGTACAATTTAACAACAAATTTCAAGACATCTTTTTGTAGCCCCTTTTGATTTCCCATCGGATGGTGTAACTGCCAAAAAAATCGGATGAAGGTAATAGTTAAGTTATGTGTAATAATTGGTTTGTTCAACCCGGCATCCTATACCAACAAAGTAAATACTATACTATTATATGTACATTTGCTGTCATTATCTATAACTTCGCTATTTTCCTTCATCCAATTCTTTTGGCAGTTATACCATCCGATAGGGAATAAAAAGTGCTACAAAAAAGGTGTATTGACATTTTTTTGTTAAAATTTACGGTTTTTCAGTAATTCAGGTTTGAAATTTTCAAACAGCCGCCATTTTGAAACACATGATTGAATAAAACCGTTTATTTTTCTTGAGATATAACATTGTTGGGTTAAACTTCATGCCAAATATGAACTCAAACAGTCAAACCGTTCTTTTGATATGAATTATTTTGTAAAAAAAAAAAAATAGGGGATTGCCACTAAACTAAGCCGAATTCGAAAAAGTGTTACTGAACATTTTTTATTTATTTCAATGTGTACAATACGATCTGGCAGAGCCCGCTACAGTTTTTAGGAACATCCTGTATATTTTGTTGCATAAAAGGAATTTTGACATATCTGAACCTTTATGATTTTGGGAAGCTTGAGGGTGGTTAAAATTTTCAAATATAAAGGGAGGTCATGTAATGCCATTGAAAAGCTTATTAAAAGAGAAACTCAATGGCGCAAACTAGAGCTTAGTTGCTTCGTTTCAACGTAATGGACAATCAAAGTTCTGGAAAATGATATTGTTATAACATCAAGTATTAGGAATAAGTAGGTTGTATGTTATTTTCCAGAACTTTGATTGTCCATTGATTTGAAACGAAGTAAGATATTAAGCTCTGGTTTCCGCCATTGTGTTTCTCTTTTAATAAGCTTTTCAATGGTGGTATTACATGACCTACGTTTATATTTGAGTTTGTTATCCTCCCTTTATCCCCCTAAGCCACCCAAAATCATAGAGGGTCAGATATGATCAAACATTTGTCTTGTTATCCAACACATGGTATATACAAAGTTTTGTTAACTTATTTTCAAAACAAAAATAATGAGGGAGGTAAAGGGACTTTATGATCACTCTGTATATCATTGTAGCAGTGTTGTGAGCTCAATTTCAGAAAGAAATCTACTGTAAGATGAATTGCTAACGAGAGCGACAGATTTTTAATTCCACAATGTATGGATTGCAACTTTTGGTTTTAGAAGGTTGGTACTAGAAGGCGACATTTACGTAATTATTTTTAGTACATTTAAAAAAATATATTTTAAGATGTTTAAATTTGTCTTGTTACCGAATTTCCTGCAGTGACTCTTACGATGAGACCTAAGATCGGAGTGGCCAATGAGCACCGATCATGGTCCTCAGAACACGTTTTGGGGTGTTATTCGAATGTTCATATGTATATATGTGTTCGCACTCAAACGGCTGCATTTTAAGTCCGACTTGGTACACACGTGAGTTTTCTAAAACGCTGCGACGACGGACGAGTTCGTTAGCCAATAAAATCCAACAACAGGAAGTAAATTTTTGGAGACTTTTCGTACTGGAATTCAACTTTTTTGGAGTTTTATCTAGAAAAAATAAAAATGGGATATTATTCTGCACATTTTATGTTTTTTAAGCCCGTCTGGTTCCCCCAAAATTGATCAAAACGTAAAAGACCATTAATGCGGTTGAAATCGACGTGGGGATTTTACCGCGTGGGAAACTGCCGATCCAAGGCCGACGGCCGTGATGCAAATTCATGAAGCGAGTTTATTCGCCGCGAGTGAAGGAAATCAGTCAATAAACCGAGGCATCAAGATCGAGGTGCAAACTCGCAAAGAAGCAGCGCGTGAGTCGGGACTTGGAGATTGAGGTGCAAACAAATTCTACTAATATTATTTATATCGTACACCAAGGCAGCTATTCAGCGCCTTCGTAAGTAGACCAATTTTCCAAATAGTTGCTTAAACCCTTAAAACATGTACAGTAGACTTAATTTTAAGAAAATTCGCTCACCTCACGTCAGCGGTTCAGCATCGTGATGGAATTATTAGCGAACTTCCATAGGAATAATGAGCTATTGCAGTGCCCCTTTTGGTAAGACCCAAGGTCGGGAGTATCAAATGAGCACCGACCATGGTCCCCAGAACACGTTTTGGGGTGTCATTAAAAATTGTAGTCTATAAATGTGTTCGCACTCTAACGGCCGCAAGCAACAACCGGAAGCACATTTTTTACCGGAAGTAACTATTTTTTTTACAGTTTCCTACAAGAATGAATTTTTGTAGAGTTTTTTCTAAAAATATAAATGTAGGATGTTATTCTGCACATTTTGTTTTTTTACGCGACGTTATTGCTCGCTTGGTTCCCCCAAAATCGATCAAAACGTAAAATACACATAAAATAACCCGGATCAAAGCCATGTGGTGGATTTTACCGGCGGGGTTGGCGTGCGAAGCACGCAATGCGTTGTGTATTGAAAATACTCCCAATTTGCGGAATGGCGTGCGAAGCATTTTGCAGCTATTCAGCACCGTCGTGAATAGAACTATTTCCCAAATTGTTGGTTGAACTTAGGCCTATAAACTTAATTTTGAAAACTTGCTCAACTCACGTACCAGCGGTTCAGCTGCGTGGTCGAATTATTACAATTGATTTCTTTTACAAACATATGAAAAAAAGGAAGAAATATTTTCAATACAGAACGAACCCATCAAATTCTTATTTTTCTAAACCATGTCTAATATAAGATGGCATGATGTATGGACAGGCTTGGATACGGCTTGAAAGGAAAAGGAATATGGTAATAAAATATATGTGCGTATGCTTGACTGCATCTGGGGGAGAGGGATATTGCTTTCTGTAAGCACGCATGTTTGGAGAGAGGCTGTGTGTTCCTGTTGGGATTCCTGTCTTATTGAGACGTGGAAATATCGTATTATACTGTATCCAGCAGAGCTGTGTAGTTTGGGAGAAGTGAACACGTTATATTTCTTCAAAACAGTTTGAATTTTCACTTTAAAAAACTAACAATTAAAAGCTTAGTCGTCGTATCATGGCTGACCACAAGTTCAGATTCACCACTGCAAACACCACACTATGTTTATGTAGGGCTCGGCAGACCCAGGCACCATCTTCAATTTACACTCCAATTATAGAGAAATTTTAAAAGCGTAACAAGATTACTGGAGTAATAATGATCAGAAAATTATTCTGAATATATCATTTTAAAGGTTAGGAAAGTCCGAATGTAGATATCTTTTTTCTTTTTTTTTTTATACAAAATTTGTTCTTTGACTTAACTCAAAATAAAAGATATTTTTCTTAATTAATAATGTAAATATCAAAAATGTAAAAACCTCACCACATTCGAAGTTCGACTAACTTTCAAATAAAAGGTGTAAACAAATTCTACTAATATTTATATCTTAGGCCTACACTCGGAGGCAGCTAGTCAGTGCCTTCGCGAGTGCACCGATTTCCCAAATAGTTGCTTGAAACCCAAAACATATAAACTTAATTTTGGAAATTCGCTCAACACATGTCGAGTTATTTAAACTTGTAGAATAAACGGTACCAGGAACTGGCACATACTTTCTCGCAAACATGTTTAAATTACTAAACAGATTCACCGTGACTTCATAATTGTAGGAGGGGTAGGAGAGGTGATATTAAAGTAGGAGGATTAACTAATAAATATTATTATTATCAGCTAGAGAGAAAACTAGTCGATACATTTCGAACAAATTTGCACCAAACACGTCAATCTATACAGGTCTAATTGACGTGTCTGGTGCAAATTTGTTCGAAGTCGATCGAATAGTTTTCTCTCTAGCTTTGTACACATCAGACATACAGACAAACATTTTGTAAAAACCACTTTTTTGAACTCAGGTGGTCCCAAAACGGATATTTCCACAAAAATCTGAACATTGATTTTTTTTGCAATCACTATAGCCTTCTTCCTCTATAGTATAGTGAGAAAGTGAAAGGACTGTTTTGTAAATAATGTTTACTCCCCCCCCCCCTCCCTATGCGTAGTATATGGAGAAAGTATTGTTTTCGTCCACATTTTCGATTTTGAATTTTTAGTGGAATATTTGTTTTGGTGCTCTCCGAACCCCCAAAAAATTCTTAGGAAAATTATTTGTTTTGGTGCTCAATGAACCCAAAAAGTGTTTATTTGGTGATGTCTGTCCGTGTGTCTGTCAGGATGTGTACAGAGCTGGAGACCATACCAACGGTCCGATTTTGATGAAATTCGGTATAGGTGTAGTTCTGGCATATCTCCATGCGTTTTTTTTTCATTTTTTCAATTTTTTTATTTTTAAGGGGCCTTCAAAAATGGCCAAAAACGAGAAAAATAAAAATTTTCCAAAAACGGCTCTAACGATTTTGATAAAATTTGGCTTATTTGTAGCCCTTAATGTACCCTACGAATTTAACAGATTTTTTGGGGGTTTTGGCCAATAAGGGGATTGTTTTTCAAAAATTTTCATTTCGTGCATCGATACAGGTCTGATTGACATGTCTGGTGCAAATTTGTTCGAAATCGTTTTCTCTTTAGCTTTGTATACATACAGACATACATTTTGTAAAAAACACTTTTTTTAACGCAGGGGGTTCCAAAACAGATATTTCCATAAAAATCTCAAGATCGATTTTTTTTGCGATCACTATACTTTCTCTATACTATAGTATAGTGAGAAAGTAAAAGGACTTTTTTGTAAATAATTTTTAGATATATGTTATTAAATTCTCAAAATTTTGACATTTGTTTAATGTTTTCAAACTTGAAGATGGAATTTGGCCAAGTTGTATATTGTAGTAAAATGTATTATTAGCAATGTTTGGTAAAATGTTCACGTTTTAGTACAACAATTTTTATTTTGTTGTTAAAATTGCACTCACTCGTTTCCACTTTTATTGTGAAACACAGTCAATTATAACTCACGAAGAACGCTCTCAAACACAGGCCCACCGTAAAGTTTTATCATTTACGAGAACGGTAAAACCATAAACAACGCATTATTGCCAACTCGACGAACTATATTTCCCTCGTCCAATCGTACCAACCTGTTAACGCCAACATCTGATAGAGTCATAACTCTCCGATAGGATCTAGCCAGACAATTAGTCTGTTATTACGAAATCGTGAGCAAACTTCATAAAATATATACGCTGTACAACTATTGCGCGAGCGTCACGAACGTACAACATGAAACTATTAGGAGAAGAAAAACAAGAACCGGAACTAATACATTTCGTAGTTCCGTGTTTCCAGTCGCCGGTTATAATCTAATAGAACCGGAGACGATCCCGGATTGGTGGTTGAAAGGTCAAACCTTCATGTCTTTAAAGGGCGATTGCTGAAGAGATATTAGAAAACTTTAAATTGAAATTCCGAATACATTTTCTAGTTCATTAAAATTGAAGTTAATGATCTGCCTCCCCAGTCGGTTCTTTTTTATAAATAAAGAGCTGACAACATAAATGTAATCTGTCATAACCTCAAAATAAAAAATTATGAATAGTAAACCATTTTAGGAATAACTGTAAATTACCCTTTTCCGGTACATCACACTAATCCA
>JAGFPH010001935.1:5250-22039 GCA_018207615.1 Philaenus spumarius
CCCCCAAACCCACCCTAAAATTTCTAATTTTTTCAAACCCTTTCTTATTGAGCACCTATGGCCCTAGAGGAAGCTACATACCAAATTTCATTCCAATTCGTTCGGTAGTTTTGAAGAAATAGTTTTAAAATAAATTTGATCCCCCCCAAACCCCCTAAAATTTCGAATTTTTTCAAACCCTATCTTAGTAAGCACCTATGGTCCTAGAGGAAGCTACATACCAAATTGAATTCCAATCTGTTCCGTAATTTTGGAGAAATCGTGATTTAGTCATTTTCACCCCCCAAACTCCCCTAAAATTTCAAATTTTTTAAAACCCTTTTTTAGTGAACACTTATGGCACTAGAGGAAACTACATACCAAATTTCATTCCAATCCGTTTGGTAGTTTTGAAGAAATCGTTTTTAAATAAATTTGATCCCCCAAACCGCCCCCCCTAAAATTTCTAATTTTTTCAAACCCTATCTTAATGAGCACCTATGGCCCTAGAGGAAGCTACATACCAAATTTCATTTCAATCCGTTCGGTAGTTTTTGAGAAATCGTGATGAGTGAGTCAGTGAGTCAGTGGTATTTCGCTTTTATATATATAGATATAAGAGAGGCAATTTTCAAGTTTGACCAAAATGCGGTACTGTAAAGCAGTATTTTAAACTGGTCAGATAGCCCTAGAAAAGAATAAAGTGATTTAGTCATTTTTACCCCCAAACTCCCCTAAAATTTCCAATTTTGTTAAAGAATTTTTTAGTAAACACTTATGGCCCTAGAGGAAGCTACATACCAAATTTCATGCCAATCCGTTTCGTAGTTTTGAAGAAATCGTTTTTAAATAAATTTGATCCCCCCAAACCTCAACTAAAATTTCGAATTTTTTCAAACCCTATCTTAGTGAGCACCTATGGCCCTAGAGGAAGCTACATACCAAATATCATTTCAATTGTTCATTAGTTTTGAAGAAATCGTGATTTAATAACTTTAATCCCCCAAAAAAACCCCTAAAATTTGGAATTTTTTAAAACCCTATCCTAGCGAATGCCTATGGCCCTAGAGGAAGCTACATACCAAATTTCATTCCAATCTGTTCGGTAACTTTGGAGAAATCGTGATTTAATAATTTTTACCCCCCAAATCCCCCTAAAATTTACATTTTTTTAAACCCTTTTTCAGTGAACACTTATGGCCCTAGAGGAAGCTACATACAAAATTTCTTTCCAATCCGTTCGGTAGTTTTGAAGAAATCGTGATTTAACAAATTTGATCCCCCCAAACCCCCCATACAATTTCGAATTTCTCCAAACCTTTTCTTAGTGAGCACCTATGGCCCTAGAGGAAGCTACATACCAAATTTTATGCCAATCCGTTCCGTAGTTTTGAAGAAATCGTTTTTTAATAAATTTGATCCCCCCAAACCCCCCTAAAATTTAAATTTTTTTAAAACCCTTTTTTAGTGAACTCTTATGGCCCTAGAGGAAGCTACATACCAAATTTCATTCCAATCCGTTAGGTAGTATTGAAGAAATCGTTTTTTAATAAATTTGATCCCCCCCAAACCCCCCTAAAGTTTCGAATTTTTTCAAACCCTATCTTAGTGAGCACCTACGGCCCTAGAGGAAGCTACATACCAAATTTCATTCCAATCCGTTTGGTAGTTTTGAAGAAATCGTTTTTAAATAAATTTGATCCCCCAAACCGCCCCCCTAAAATTTTGAATTTTTTCAAAACCTATCTTAGTGAGCACCTATGGCCCTAGAGGAAGCTACATACCAAATTTCATTTCAATCCGTTCATTAGTTTTGAAGAAATCGTGATTTAATAACTTTAATCCCCCAAAAAACCCCTAAAATTTGGAATTTTTTTAAACCCTATCCTAGCGAATGCCTATGGCCCTAGAGGAAGCTACATAATAAATTTCATGCCAATCCGTTTCGTAGTTTTGAAGAAATCGTTTTTTAATAAATTTTATCCCCCCAAACCCCCCCTAAAATTTTGAATTTTTTCAAACCCTTTCTTAGTGAGCACCTATGGCCCTAACGGAAGCTACATACCAAATTTCATTTCAATCCGTTCGGTAGTTTTTGAGAAATCTTGATGAGTGAGTCAGTGAGTCAGTGGTATTTCGCTTTTATATATATACGAGTAGATATAAGATAGGCAATTTTCAAGTTTGACCAAAATGCGGTACTGTAAAGCAGTATTTTAAACTGGTCAGCTAGTCCTAGAAAAGAATAAAGTTGGCATAATTTGAATAGACATAGGTGTTTGAATTACGATATACAGTAGTAAGCCTTTTCGCAGTTTGTGTTTGATATTACCTAACCTAAAAATAACAGTTGTTTGTAATAATTATCTATTTATAAATTTGTCAATTTGGTTGCTATGGCAATAAATCTAAATGCTTTCAAGAAACATCTCTTGGTTTAGAATAGGCCACACCTAGAATTGTGTCGATAAGATTTCGACTCAAATCAGTTAATTTATCAGTCATATGGCATGGCAGTGGACCCCCTGTATTTTTACCATTTCAAATTTTTCAAATCAATATTTTGCAAAATCCTTTCTTAGTGCACATAGATTCTGCAAACCATTTGTAGAATGCGTGGAAAAATTTCAGTCTTATAGTAGAAACAGTTATTCAGAAAATACATTTTGGTTACAATAATTGTGGAGATTCAAATTGTTGGCAAACTGCGATTGAAGTAACGCTTATATCTAGTACACTGAATTGACATGGCAATTAAAGTTAAAACACTTGTCTATATCTATATTGTTAAATACTATAAGGCCTATATTTGCCTTCAAAAACTTCCCAGTGAATTTTCCAGGTTTAAATAAATATTACAGGAAAATAAATATTGTAATTTTTGGCCATTTTCATATTAACATCCCCTTAACTTTATAGTAATTTTCACTAAAAAAGACGATGTGATACTTATTTTTATCGCACCGCCAGAAATAAACAACCATTGTTAACGGCTTCGACTTATTACAAATACCGAGAAATGTTAGCAGGCGCCAGACGACGGGGCGCTCCAGGCCAGGTTAGGTACAGGCGTCGGCGTCGCTTCGCAATGCAAATAAAACAATCAATCTCCCTCACTCGACGGGTAAGCTGCATACGACCTGCTTACTAATTCGATTAAGTAATTAGTCAACTATTCTCACTTCTGTCTTATTACATTGTTTATACACAACTAACATTTATCAGTGTTTTTTAGTTTTTCAACTGATAGAACATACAATTCCGGGAGAACATAACTGATTGATTCGAAAATAAATAAAATCACTTAAATAGACTGTAACCTAGTCAACTTAATAATTTGTGATACATATTTTAAATAATGGACGTTAATAAATTTTATTATTACCGAGTTGTGTATTCTATTTTAGGTGTAAACCAAATCTGCACTTTATCCTTAAGGGGCTGCTCCAGTAAACGAGAAAGCAACCGGAAACGCAACCGCTTCTCATTGTATCCCTATCTAAACAGTGCAATTTCTTGCAGCTGAACACTTTGACATTGCCTAATTTCAAACCATTTTATAAGTCTATCTTTTGTAATTGAGTGTTAAAAAAAACTGAATATTCTTTTTAAAATTTCGGATTATTTTTCATTATTAATTATGACTGTGCTTAATAAAATGAGAAATTGCAAACAATTTGATGATCAAAAGTAAACGAAATAAATCATTTGAAATTTAACATTGCTCTTATGGGATAAAAAATCCAAGATGGCCGGCACTACAGCAGACCCTTAAGCGCACTATTCACACCCTTAGCGTACCCTGTTCGTCAATGCATTTCTATTCTAACTGTGCCATGACGAACACTGTTCGTCCTTTCGGGTTTTTACATAAATATCGTAGTCAAATGTCGAAAAATATTCATAAGCCGAACAACATATAACTAATCATACCCAGTTAGCTTTAAAAACTAGTTACCCACTGTTTGCTTTACTTCCGCCATCTTACCACAATTGGTTACGCTTTATGATTTTTAGTAATATGTTTAAGTGTTGATATTATTATTGTACGCACGTATAATTAGAACTGGTGGGTAAAACCACGAAAAAACTGTGTAATCATTCCCAATGTATCAACCAACAGGATATGGCTTTAAGTATGAGTGGGATAGTGGGCAGATGATTTCAAAGAAATGTAGATATATACAAATAGTACAAAAATAGTCCATTTAACGTGCAGAGCTCAGCTGGTAGCAGGTATTTAGAGTAATCTTCTGTTTACACCTCTGAACTGTCATGTAGGCATTTTTTCAGTGGTATTTCCTATTCGGTAACAGCTGATTTCATACTTTCAAATCATTTTCTAACTAACATTTTAATATCATTTATTGTTGACGAGTAGGCATAATTCACACTTTTTTCTCAACCTTAATTAAACTGAATAGTTTGATTTATACATTTATTACGTTTTATAATATTAGCTTTGATGTTATTGGAAAATAGATGGACATGCTTGTAATTCCATAAAGTACTATAAAAACTATACAGTTAAAAAAAATATTATAGGGTGACAGTTTTAAAGTTTTTACCGGTAACTCTCTATATATAACTCTATATACCGGCCATTTCAAAAAATAGTTTTGCTTTAATTAAAGTATATTATGTAAATTAATTAAGCATTGATGTAAAATCCATAACGTCTGTCTGATCACGTGGTAGATTAACAAATAAAAATATATCTATAAAATGTATATTTTGCAGGTTTAAGTGCATAGATTAAAATTATCTGAGTTAAATTTGTATAATTTTATTTAAAGGTTGAATGTTCTCTAACATAACCATGTTTAACAAAATTTGTACATATAAAAGAAGAAGTCCTGACTGACTGAGTGATTCATAATCAACGTACGTCCAAAACCGCGATAGCTAAAGCCTTAACATCAAGGTACCTTCACACCACTATGTATAAGTCCACTAAAACAGGATTTTGCAAAATATTTATTTTAAGGTTTAAAAATGGTAAATATTCCACTCCCAGCCCTATAACAGATAAAACCTCTGACTTTAATCAAAAGCTTAGCAACACAATTCTAGATGCACACGTTTTTTTAACGCATTTACATTAATTAATAAACCAACCACTTTATTTATAAATTTATAATCTATTTATAATTTATAAAATTTTAAATTTATAATCAGTTAATTATTTTTTCAGGTTAGGTTATATAAAATAAAAATAAATACAAACAAAAAATAAACCAAAAAATGCTTCCTGTATTATAAATCAAACATCTGTTGTTACATATTAGAAGTAAAACAGCTGCTCTGGATCAAACGCTTAAAACAATTTTAGGTTAGGCCTATACATACTGAACTAACACGCGTTTCTTAAAAGCATTGAGATTTATTACCATAGAAACCAAATTGGCAAATTTAGAATCAGGTAATTATTTTTCACAACCACTTGTTTGTTAGGTTAGGTCAAACACAAACAACGAAAAGGGTGTCAGGATTGTTGGTAAATACCAGCAACCGATAAGAACTTATAAAAAAAGAATAAAATAATAATTATTACAAAATAAATTTACAAAAGTATACAAATTATTAGAAGGCAATTTATCTTACAGCGGAAGCGCGAAACGGATGTCCAGTATTTAATTAGGTTACAAACTCATACGCCAGCATTTCCACGCAAATCTGTAGGCCAAATCTGTAAGAGCATAAAATAATATCAGTGTACAAAAAACGTTAGCCAATCATGAGGAACCAATATTCAAACGGACCAACCAGAGTGAGGAAAGTAGAGGCGACAATAAAAAAAGATGGGAAAGCAACACGTGAAAAAGGCAAGGGCTTAGTATATCATAGTTCAAACACACGTCACTATTAAAATGAAAACTTTATATTTTTACTAGGCCTATTTATTTGACTAGTTCGAAATAGTTCTTTAACTTATCACATTTTTGTCATGTTTTATAACTTGGAAATTGCTTCTCTTAAAAATATAAAAATTAAAAAACCTGTGTTATTATTCAATCGTAATTTCCATGAAAATATCCTAGTATACAATAATCTATTTGCATTTGCTTCTTAGAGAGTCACTGCAAGGGTTGATGAGTGAAGCGAGGGTATTTTACTACTCTCTAGTAAAATTATAAAAACGCCGAAGTAAATTAGAAAAAGGAAGTCGAATAAAATCGTACAATGATTTGACACTTTTTGTATATTTTTATTTTTGTGATAAAGTATGATAGTTTAAATTTGTTTGTAAACCTATTTATTACAATGAACTCTATAATAAAAAAGTATGTAGGCTACAACTCATCCTATATAGAACGCTTAAAATAATTACCTTTAAGATGCAAAATTATTGTCTCTTTACAAAAGACGTTCGTAAGGATCTAATAACTTTTATTTCTAAAAACTTGAATGCTACGACAGAAAGTGGCGCCAACATAACGGTATAAATGCGACCGCCCAGAACCTCAGTTACGGTTTATTGACACTTTGTTTTTTTTATAAAGTCGTAAATTTTCATGCGACTTTTTAAGAAAAAAGTTGTTTATCACTAACGCTCTCTCCACCAATGGTTGTAAAATACGCCAGTAAAATTAGTTCGTATTATTTGAATATGAGTTAGGATACAAAATACACCCTTTACTTTCTTGCTTCGCTCACATTCTATGCTATGAAAGTGTCGGACGCCGCCTAATTTACCTATACCAGAACCAAAACACCATATAATTTGATATACTAATTTGGTTGTTTTGATTTTTTAATTGTATTTATCAAAAAAAATTTGCACTTGGGGTTCATAATTTGAAGATTTTAGTTAGTTAAAACTAAGGGTGAATTCAGTTTTGTTTAACTAACTAAACAAAATATTTGCTAGTAATATATATTGAAAAATACCAATATTACAGAGACATAATAATCAATTTGTACATAAACTGCTTTAAGTTTAGCAAAATGTATTAAACTCTCTAAATTTTCAAGCACGGGTAGGTTTCTAATTTCATTAAAACTGGATTATTAATTCTTTAACTAAACTAGTATAAATGCAATCGGGTGAAGTAAACAAGAGAAATATGTTTACTTGGAAACAAATAGGTTTGTTTTTGTCAGAGTCTCGGCAACGTATTGCTGAAATGATTTGTAGACTCAACTTCACCACCCTTCTCTTCTTATCTTGATTATAAGAAATAATAAACACAAAGAAACACAATAATTTAGAATTTGTACAATTTAATTGTAATTAGATAAGTTTCAGATCATTGATTAATTGGAAGGTCCTAAGCTCTTTTCTCTCTCAATTGATTGGGTGGTTTTCGAGATTCAGGCCTCCCGCGTACTGGTTATTACAAAAAGCTTGATTTATACATTAATCGTTTTAAAATAGTGAATGAAAGGATTTTGTGCGTGAATGAAAGGATTTTTTTAAATATAATAGACAGATTATTCATCAACTGCAATGAATGTATTGGATTTTGTATCATTATTTTAAAATATTGACTCCAAAAGTGACTTAAAAAAATACTGTTACAAACTGTATATTTCAAATTAAAAATTATATTTGAGGTGGATGTATGTAAAACTACATATCCTGTAAGTAAAATGTCAGCAGATCACCTATTAACTTACTATAACTATAGTTCATAATCTTAGTCACTAGGGGGTTTAAGTTGACTCATAGGTGAGGGACAACAGTCATATCTAGTTCCATCATAAACAGCTGGTATTTCCCACACTGAGTCAACAAGATATCTGTGAATCAATAAAAACACTGTTAACAAACAAATCTATTGTGCAGTTAAAAGGATGGCAAACGACGGACAGTAAAGAAAAGTAGACCTTTTGTTCGGCCAAATGTTTATTTTAGAAATGTCGCCTAATTGTCTGCACAAAAAAAAAAACACATTACTTTATTCAAAGTATAAGGTTTCACATTACACAGTAAATATAATACAACAGTATTATAACAATAATTAATAATTAACAAATTAATATTACATGAATCATTTATGGAGGCCTATAATGAGTTTTCAGATTATTACCTAATATTGGGGTATTAACGACCAAAGATTTCGTACAAATTAAATAACGTTAGCAAAATATTTTTTTAAACATAAAAAATAAATACATTCTTCAACACAATGGTAATTATTTTGTTTCCGCCATATTTAATTTTATTTTCAAATAAAACTCCATGAACTCTTATAAACTCCGTCAAGAATAATTTATCAACTGACTTTCCTTTTCCAAAAATGTTAACAGTCAAATGAAATTATAATGTATACGTCAATTTAAACTTGGCAAATTTCAAAGCAAATATTATACTATCAATTTGAAAAATGAATTAACTCGCTTGAAATAAGCTTGAGTCTGAAGTAGGACTGAAAAATTTGAATCAGATAAAAATAGCTCATTCATATCAAAGTTCCAAACTTAACTTTTTTTCAATATTATTGTTTTGTTTGTCTAACGTAATCGCTAAGAATCGCCTCCCTTCAAAAAAACTACCGCATTTCCAGATATTTGACAAATTATTTCGTGTTTTTCTTCTTAAATAAAGACATCTTTCTTCTATTACGTAGAACTGGCTCGAAACGTTTGACGGAATTGGTTTAGGAAGGGTGGAACAAGTTTAATCTTTTCTATCTTTGAAGCTTTCTTATTATTTGTTTACTTGTGAATTCCCATCGGAAACATGAGCTCTTGCAGTGACTCTTATGGTGCGACCTAAGGTCTGGCATGGATCATGGTCCCCAGAACACGTTTTGGGATGTCGTTAAAAATTGTATATATATGTGTTCGCACTTAAGCTTGATTTTGTCTATAACTGGTACTCACGTTGGTTTTCTCAGTCGCTTGGACGAGTTCGATAACTAAAAAAATCCAACAATCTTGGATTGTTTACGTATGCCAAGAAGTAACATTTTTTTGAGATTTTACGTAGTAGAATGCAACTTTTTGGGGATTATTTAAAAAACTAATTTCAGGATATCGTTCTGCACATTTTTTTAAACGACCTTATAGCCCTTGTCGTTACCTTAAAATCGATGAAAAACTTGAAATACCGTAAACATATCCGGTTCAAATCTACGTGGTGGATTATACCTTGTCCGAGGCCGGTGCAAACAAATTCTAATTATGTATTTCATTGGGTCGCCGGAATACTACCCCCCGGAAAACTACCCCCCCAAGCAGGTTACTACATCATTTTGACGTCAGAGATCGGGGGGGCAGTTTTCCAGTCACGCACACTCAAGTTTCGATATAATTAGAATAAAAAAAAAAACTAGAGGACTAACCTAAACTGTTTAGTCACAGTATGTTGCCGATAACAGTATAATTGTAGGAACCTGGTTGGGGGGGGGGGGTAGTTTTCCGGGGGGTAGTATTCCGCATCCCCATTTCATTCACGCAGGCAGCTCTTCAGAACCTTTTTAAATGGGTTTTTAAAAACCTAAATCATATAAACTTAATTTTTGAAATTCGCTCAATTCAAGTCAGCGTTTCAGCGGCGTGATGGAATTATTTAACATTAGATGTGTTTAAATAATAAGAAATTTATAAGTAATTTTCATCAAGTTATGGTTCACTGTAGCTTACAAAAACTATTTTCAATTTAAACATGTCAAAACGAAAAAGAATTAGTTTGGAAATATATTGGTTTATTGTTTTCTTGGTGGTCATAGTTATAGTTGTTTTGAGGAAAAGTTATACATTGTGGTTTTTACTTGATAACACGAGTTGACCTTTTCTAAAACAAGTGTGTTGCTTTAAAATCTATGATTAATTAATAATATACTGTACAATTTATATTTTTCTTAAAAATATCTTGAATAGAGAGAAGTAGATAGTGAAAAGATGGACAGAGGGGGGAGAATGAAAAAGAGATATTGTTTTCACCATATTTAGTTACAGTTTATTTTATTGAAGGACATTTTCCTACAATTTTATCAATAATTAAAATTATTACATGTCCCAATTCATATAGCTACAAAATGAACAAACTGCTTATATGCCTAAACCTTTCTAAATTGTACTCAATATTTTTAAAATGTTACAGGAATGTTTGTAACAAGAGCACTAAAATATTGCAGCGCACCCTGGAAGACAAGATATCAAGCGACGCCATCTGTTGGGAAATACTTCAACTAATACGTCAGGAATGGTATATTTTGCAAGTAAACTACGGAGCGTTCTATTGTAAAGTTTTTTTAGATTGTATTAGTATTCATAAAACTCACGAAAGTAATATTAGGAATGTTTGATGTAATTTTACAAATAATAATATTATTGGTTGGATATTCTACTGGGTAAATAATGTTCTCAGATTTGAAAATATAATTTAAGGTAAATTAATTAAATTTATCAATAATGACCATAAAAGATTTTAAACGTATACCTAACCGTAATGAATATCAAGTAACAAAAAATAAAATTTTTAAGTTCTAATAAGACATAAAAATTTACTTAGAATATAAAGTTTTTATTTTTTTTTAGTAAAGTATATAAGCCTATGTACATAGTATGTAAAAGGAGACTTTTTGACTGACTGACTGGTCATAGTCAATGAACAGCCGAAACTATGATAACTAGAGCCTTAGAATTTTAGGGTACGTTCATACCAGTATAAGAAATGATTATGCGAAATACTGCCCTGCTAAGAAAGAAGACAGTAACTGCACTCTGGGTGATTTTGAGATACAGCTGGTTTTGTGTTTAGTCCATAGCCAACCACTAAATTTATCTTTTTTGATGATTTTTTTTTCTCATTCATGTATTTTTTATACATAGAATCTAAATATCTCTTTATTCTTAACCTCAGATATGTATTTTATTTAAATACTTGTAGTTACTGTAAGTCATTTTAGCGATTTTTTAGCAAGAAAACAGTAACTACTGTTCTCTAAGCTAAAAAACAGTATCTACAATGTAGTTACTGTTTTCTGGCTTAGAATCTGCAGATACTGTTGTTTCGTTTAAAAACCAGTAGTTTATGCAGTAGTTACTGTATATATAAAGATATTTTTTCTGAATAGTAATTAATAGTTTTTCCATATATTTTTGATTTTATAATATATAATTATATAATGGTAACTTAATTTTTACTTTCTCCACCCTATACGTAGTATATGGAGAAAGTAGGCCTATTGTTTTCGTCCAAATTTTCGAATTTGAATTTTTAGTGAAATTATCTGTTTTGGTGCTCCCTGAACACCCAAAAAATGTTTAGTGGAATTATCTGTGTTGGTGCTCCCTGAACTCAAAAATATTTTTAGTGGAATATTTTGTTTTGGTGTTCCCTGGATGTGTGTCCTTGTGTCTGTAAGGATGTGTACAGAGCTGGAGACCATACCAACGGTCCGATTTTGATGAAATTTGGTATGTAGGTGTAGTTCTGGCATATCTCCAGGCGTTTTTTTTCATTTTTTCAAATTTTTGATTTTTAAGGGGGTTTTACCCGCCAAAAGTTGCCAAAAAACGAGAAAAATCTAAATTTCTCAAAAACGGCTCTAACGATTTTGATAAAATTTGGCTTATTTGTTGCCCTTAATGTACCCTACCATATGCAAAAAACCGCATCTTTCTAAAAATTCTCGTTTAGGTAATAATAACTGATTTTTTGGGGTTTTTGGCCAAAAAGAAGGTTGTTTTGCAAAATTCTCAAAAACTACTGAACGGATCGGAATAAAATTTGGTATGTAGCTTCCTCTAGGGCCATAGGGGCTCACCAAGAAAGGTTTTCAAAAAATTCAAAATTTTAGGGGGGTTTGGGAGGGGTTCAAAGTTACTAAATCACGATTTCTCTAAAACTACAGAACGGATTGAAATAAAATTTGGTATGTTGCTTCCTCTAGGGCCATAGGGGCTCACCAAGAAAGGTTTTAAAAAAATTCAAAATTTAGGAGGGTTTGGGGGTTTCAAAGTTACAAATCACGATTTCTCTAAAACTACAGAACGGATTGGAATAAAATTTGGTATGTAGCTTCCTCTAGGGCCATAGGGGATCACTAAGAATGGTTTTCAAAAAATTTGAAATTTTAGGGGGTTTGGGGGTTCAAAGTTACTAAATCACGATTTCTCTCAAACTACTGAACGGATTGGAATGAAATTTGGTATGTAGCATCCTGTACGGCCATAGTGGCTCACTTAGAAAGGTTTTAAAAAAATTCTAAATTTTAGGGGGGTTTAAGGGGGGTCAATGTTACTAAATCACGATTTCCCTAAAACTACAGAACGGATTGAAATGAAATTTGGTATGTAGCTTCCTCTAGGGCCGTATTTGCTGAGAAGAAAGTGTTTAAAAAAATTAAAAATTTTAGAACGGTTTGGGAGGGTCAAAGTTACTAAATCACGATTTCTCCAAAACCACCGAACGGATTGGAATGAAATTTGGTATGTAGCTTCCTCTAAGGCCCTAGGTGCTCGCTAAGAAAGGGTTTTTAAAAAAAATCGAAATTTTAGGGGAGGTTTGGGGGGTTGTAAGTTACTAAAACTCCCCATAAGTAACACATAGTGTAATTTATATTCATTGATATAATATATTTTTTGTTAATATACATTTAACTTTTATTTGTCTATCCGTGCAAAGCCAGATTGGGCTAGCTAGTATAATAATATAATATGGATGTGTGTTAAATGCATCTAATATTTTCCATGGTAACATTTTCCTACTTTTGCAATTCTAAATAACCATCTCCTATGCTACTCTTAGGAAGGTATAAAGTTTCAACTAGGAGAAAGTATGTGGCAGTTATCTGGTACCGTTTATTAATACTAAGTAGGCCAAATACTAAATGGCAAATACTGTAAATAATATTACAGATTTCTTAGCAAGAAAACAGTAACTACAGTTTTCTAAGCTAAAAGACAGTATCTACAATGTAGTTACTGTTTTCTGGCTTAGAACCTGCAGATACTGTGGTTTGGCTTAGAAAATCATAGTTTATGCAGTAGTTACTGTGACATATGACCTGTATATCTCAAAAACTATAAGAGATACGGTTTTCTGGCTTAGATTTTTGGATTCCTCGTGGTCCAAAACATTGAAATCAACCATAATCTCAAAATCGGAATTTTTGTCAGTTACTGTCTTTTTCCTTAGCAGGGCAGAATAGTGATTTTAGGTTGAAAATTGTCAAAACACGGGGGTTCAATCCCAGCCTTATAACAGATAAACAGCTGATCTGTTGTATCAAAAGCTTAGCAACACAATTCTAGGTGTGATCTATTTGAACCAACTCACGTTTGTTGAATACGTTTACATTCATTACCTCAACTTACACAACTTTGAATCAAGTCAATTATTTTACTTAGTTTAGATTAACAAAATAAAAAAAAAACTCAAACAAAAAATAAACGAAACAGGCTTACCAATCAAATTTCTGTTGTTACTTATTAAAAATAACACAGCTGATTTACATCAAAAGCCTAATACATTTTTAGGTTAGTCTAGTGCTGAATCAACAGCACGTCTCTTATAAGCATTAATTTAGATTTATTACAATAGCAGCAACCAAATTGTCGAATTTAGAATCAGGTAGTTATTCTTCACAGCCGACAGTTTTTTAGGTTAGGTGATTAACAAACACAAATACTAAAAAGGCTTACTATATCATAATTCAAACACATAGATATATGAAGATCTGGACTGATAAAGGAGCTAAGTGCCAGAAACACAATTTTTGGGTGTAAAGAAAAAAACATCGCAATTAAAAAATATATATATTTTTGTTTTACCAAAAATATTTGAAACATTTTTACAGTATGAACAATATATGCCTACAAATTTGTATAGTAATTGATCAAAAGCTTAACATGTAAAACAAATGTTATGTTTGAAAAACAAAAGAAAGAGGCTGTATGCATTGGTAGGTTATTGCTAAAGGAGCTAAGTGCGTCAGAATAGGCATACACAAAACTTTGTATTGTAAAGACAATAATCATTATGGTTTCTGGTTTAAGTTTTAAGAGATACAAAACGGATATAAGACAAATGGTACTTAACCATAAATAACTAAAATAAACTACTAAAATAATAACGGTACCAGGAACTGGCACATACTTTCTCACAAACATATTTAAATTATTAAACAGATTAATTTTGACTTCATAATTTTGTAGGTGGGGTAGGAGAGGTGATATTAAAGTAGGAGATTAAATAATAAATATTATTATTATTATTAGCTAGAGAGAAAATTATTCTATCGATTTCGAACAAATTTGCACCAAGCATGTCAATTAGATCTGTGTAGGTGCACGAGAAAAGGTTTAGAAAATTTTTGAAAAACAACCCCCTTTTCGGCCAAAAAAACAACAAAAATCAGTTATTATTATTATTATTATTAGCTAAACGAGAATTTTTAGAAAGATATGGTTTTCTGTATATTAATTAAGGGCTACAAATAAGCTAAATTTGGTCAACATCGTTATAGCCTTTTTTTATAAAAAATAATAACTGATTTTGTGGGGTGTTTTTGGCCGAAAAGGGCGTTTTTTATCAACATTTTTCGAAACCCTTTTTCGTGCATCTATATAGGCCTAATTGACATGTTTGGTGCAAATTTGTTCGAAATCGATCGAATAGTTTTCGCTCTAGCTTTGTATACATACAGACATACGTACATACAGACATACAGACAGACATTTTGTAAAAAACACATTTTTGGACTCAGGGGGTCCCAAAACGGATATTTTCACAAAAATCTCAACACCGATTTTTTTGCGATCACTATACTTTCTCTATACTGAGCGACAAAGTGAAATTAAAACCATACTTAAAAGGTAGGCCTCTTTCTAAAATGCACATTTTAATGCAATGAGCTTTCGGAAGAAGTCTTTGCTTTTTTTATCAAGATAAGGAATCATTTTTGATACGTAATTCTTCTTACACTGTCAATACCATCGTCAAGTTGTTGTAAACAAAAAGTTGAAATATCTTCCATTTTCTCCAGGATTTACAACACTGACTTAATTCCAAACATCCAGCTCTCCCTAGTTGTCCTTGTAGTAGACGGTTTGATGGTTGGTGTTGGTAAACGTTGGGATTGTGGAAATTTTTAAAGGCTTGGAATTGAGATACGTTGCAGAGACAGCATCAAAATCTTTAAGGCTCTTCTTTACCTTGAAGAAAACTCCCGAGTGTACAGTATGTTTTTAATACAAAAAGGCCTGACTCAAGCCGCAAAATCGTTGAAACATGCATTCGTAATAACGTGTTTCGGATTCTATTTATAAATTAATAATCTGGGAAACTACTTTAAGTTATAAAGAAGGCTTTATATTTTTTTAGTGTTAGCTTAAAATATGGAAATTATTGCTTAAAACTCCCAAAAAATGCATTCAAAATAATCGTTTTTTACTCAGTTGAACCGTTGATTAAAATGAGTTGCCGTCGGTTTATTTTAATTATAAGATATAAGACAAAAGCACAAAGCCTTTAAGAACAATTTAAGATGTTCCACAACTTTTTAGGTTGAAAAACGGCGTTCGAAACACGGTAGTACTAAGTGCATATTTTTGCTGTTTTACGCAAGGTATAGAAGACCCTTGTGAGTAATAATAATCCTTTAGTACAGTATACTTGAAAGTAAATATTTACTACTTATTCCATCATTAGAAATTAACTACATGTTGGATATGTATTTTAAAACCAAAATGAAAATTCAGCTCTTTGAAAATACGTATATAAACTAATACTTGTAATAGTAATATTAGTTATATCATTCTCTTGTTGAGTTTACATAATTTAAAATAAGTTTTTACGGTTCACTTTGATAATTTTGTTAATTTAAATCAATTTTAAAACATTTTTAGCAGAGCACGATAATTTTTATAATAAACTAGCTGGCCCGACCCAGCTTTGCACGGATAGACAAATCAACCTGATACTAATAATTAGCCCAAGTGTTTTAGTTCATTTAAAAAAAAAAAAAAAAAAAAGTTTATTGTAGGCCTAACCTAAAATTATATTCAGTTTTTGATCCAAATCAGTTGTTGATCAAAATCAGCTGTTTTAAGCTTTTCATACGAACAGCTGTTTTTTGTGCCCCTGATAAAATCAAAAGAAATCTTTCTTCTTCTTCCTTAAGATTGACCTTCCATAAGATTAACATTGAAACTTTCAGGGCCACTGGGGCGCAGCCCTAATGTCCTAGGACTTCGGTAAATGGCCTAAGACCTTCCCAGGGTTAACCTTTGTTACTATGCAAAATTTCAAAGCAATCGGATGGACGGTTTGGTAACGCATAAAGGACAAACATACAGACGGACATACATTGAATTTTATATATATAGATTTGAAATGAATTTTTTTTACAGTTTCCATAGAAACCTAAACAGTACATAGTTTTAGATACAATAGATAGTTTTAAGTATTTTAAATAGATAACAACTCAAACAACTTTAAGGTATAGTAATAAGTGTAACGGAAACCACATCGTGTGTGACTTTTGAAATTAATGTTTTCAAAAATATAAAACTTCCCTGAAACAGCCGATTATTCAGAAAACATGACCGTTTTTTCAATGTGTGTTCAGCCCCGTTTAAAAAAAGTGTGATGAAATTCAGCCCATGTTAACAGAACGGTGTCTCCAGCGTTTCACTCTTAGCGGTAGGAATATCTAAACAGTTTCGTTTCTTGTAGCTGGGCTCTTTGACGTTGCCTCACTTAATACTTTCACTGCTACGCAAATTTCGAATTTCCTATGCTAGGAGCTGACCGTTTATTTTTTTATATTTATAGCCTGAATGAGTAATAATTACTTAATTTTTTATTTTTGAACCTTTCTGCGTAATAATCACTAATATTTTAAAGCGGACG
>JAGFPH010001935.1:22139-45695 GCA_018207615.1 Philaenus spumarius
TGTAGCCAGAATGCGCAATGGAATACCTAGCTAGTGCGCATGCTCAGTCCGACAACCAACAACACCCTATTCCACTAGCAGTCCCCCGCCCACGAGCGAACAGTTTCATGTCTTAAAAATCTCACCTGTTTCAAATTTTCTAAAGGGATCTGTTCATTCAAAATCTCTGGCTCTACTGCTCATGCGTCAGGATTGATGGTACCACTAACTCCACTATCTCCTAACCAAGTGCCTCTGCCCGAGTATGCAATAATTTGTTTCCATTTTCGATGTGGGAGTTGGTGAGCGAAAGAAGCAGGTGACAGCATAGTTTCAAAATATAGTTTTATTGTATAATTTTAAAAATGTATAAATAGGTCGAAATAAATTTCTAAACCTGTTCTGCGAATAATCATCCTAAATAAAAAAGAATAGCCAGCTCCCGCTGCTTCGCTCACTACTTTATAACAAGCGTAGGCCTACAAATTACTATATATTTTTTAAGGATAGTAAACCCATTTCACCCCATTTTACTCAAACTCATGTAATTTTAATGCAAATGGATTTTATTTCTTCATATGCTCGTTAGTGGTAAGAAGATTGTAGTAAATAAAATATAAGAAGCGATGAAATGTAACTCCAGATGTTTGGCTTATAATACAGTAAGCCTTTTGTTTTTGTTTTATTTTTACTAAATCTAAAGAAAGTGGTAGTTGAGAAGAATAATTACCTGATTCTAAATTTGCCAAATTGGTTGCAAATATAGGTGTTTTGGTTCATTTGTATAGGCCTCACATTAAATTATGATGATCCAAATCAGCGGTTTTACTTTCTCACTATACTATAGTATAGAGAAAGTATAGTGATCGCAAAAAAAATCGATGTTGAGATTTTTGTGGAAATATCCGTTTTGGGACCCCCTGAGTCCAAAAGTGGTTTTTACAAAATGTCTGTCTGTATGTCTGTATGTATACAAAGCTAGAGAGAAAACTATTCGATCGATTTCAACCAAATTTGCACAAGACATTCCCAGTACAAATTTATGGCATATGGTTGGGGGTTTTTTGGCCATAAAGGGGGTTGTTTTTCAAAAATTTTCAAAACCTTTTTACGTGCATCTATAAAGACTTAATTGACGTGTTCGGTGCAAATTAGTTCGAAATCGATCGAATAGTTTTCTCTCTAGCTAATAATAATAATATTTATTTGTTAATCGCCTACTTTAATAAAAGTATACAAAGCTAGAGAGAAAACTATTCTATTGATTTCAACCAAATTTGCACCAGACATGTCCAGTAGGCCTGTATAGATGCACGAAAAAGGTTTTGAAAATTTTTGATAAACAACCCCCTTTTTGGCCAAATACCCCCAAAAAATCAGTTATTATTTTTTTATAAAAAAACGGCTCTAACGATTTTGATAAAATTAGGCTTTTTTTAGCCTTTAATGTGCCCTACCATATACAGAAACCCGCATCTTTCTAAAAATTCTCGTTTAGCTAATAATAATAATAATAATAATAACTGATTTTGGGGGGTTTTTTGGCCATAAAGCGGGTTGTTTTTAAAAAAATTTCAAAACCTTTTTACGTGCATCTATAAAGACCTAATTGACGTGTTTGGTGCAAATTTTTTCGAAATCGATCGAATAGTTTTCTCTCTAGATAATAATAATAATAATAATAATATTTATTAGTTAATCTCCAACTTTAATAAAAAAAACTCTCCTACCCCACCCTACAAGTCACAGTGAATCTGTTTAGTAATTTAAATGTGTTTGTGAGAAAGTATGTGCCAGTTCCTGGTACCGTTTATTTAATTATAATAAGTAACAACAGGTGTTTGAATTGAATTATAATATAGTAGGCATTTTTCGTTGATTTTTATCTGTGTTTACTTTTAGTTTGTTAAACTTACCGAAAAAAAAAACTGTTGGTTGTGAGTAGTAATAAACTGATTGTAAATTTGTTAAGTTGGTTGCTACGGTAATGAATGTAAACAAACATGGGTTGCTAAGCTTCTGATCCAAACACCTGTTTTATCAGAATTTCCACTATTTTTCCACTGTAAAAAAGAAATTTTGCAAAATACTTTCTTAGTGTGCGTTAATGATCTAATAACAAAATACATTTGAGTTTTAATTTTTATATCTTAAATAGTTTTTGCTCTTCGTTGATTCTACACTAGATTAGACGTTCACCGTGCAGTACAGAGCACCCATAAGCCATGTTATCCATACGACAGTCTCAGCGGTACTAGCCAACTAAAAAACATCAACTCCAATGCAACGCTCGGTCAGTTGACGCAACCCGCATGACAATAAACGAGATTTTCCCTGTAATGGTAGTAGCACGTCTATTGTCCCGTAAGACCTGTACTGCACGGTATCGAGTGTAGTTGATATTTCCGCCTCTGTCTGACACAACTCAATACAATTACGTTAAATATACTAACTCTAATAATGAATATAACTAAACCTACCTAGAACCCTCGAGTAATCCTAACACTATATAAACCTTCATGTGATAAGTTAATACAACATTTAATGCAGGCAAATCTTCCAAGTATTGTAAAATAAGGGATAATGTATTATACAATAAATTAATATTTCTTATGCGAAATCAAGTCGACAATAATTACTTACTAAACGGTTTGTATTCACTTGGAATCTTAATTAAAATTAATTAATTTCCAAAACCCAGAGCTGATGAAGGAGGGACGGGGTTAGAACGAAAGGGTTAGTCTGGAGGGATGATTTACGAGTCCTGTCGCAACCCTTAAAGGAGCCAAGTATTGTATAAAGCCTTTATGTAGCATTTAAACGAAACGGGACTTTTTGTATCCGCGGTTGGCAGGCCTGAAGGCGCCAGCTGGCATAGACTAGACAGGAGGGGGAGTTTAATGTAACACTACAGAATAATAGAAACAACGTTATACATAACTGAACAAATAGTTTTTTATTCTACAATTCATGAGCTCATAATTTACTAATTCTAGTTCCGCTACTAAATCGACAAAACAATTAACATATAATTAAACTGTTTAATTGCACTTCCCTACAGAAACTGTTAACAGTGTGCTGGTATTTTATTGTGCCTATGTCTGCTGATCAACTTGAATGTTGTTGTCACGGAAACACTATTGTTTGTTGATGTTTAACCCAGAACAAGAGGTTAAGGGTCTGCTGTAGTGACGGACATCTTGGATTGTTATCCCATAAGAGCAATGTTAATTTTCAAACCATTTATTTCGTTTATTTTTTATCATAAAATTGTTTGCAAGGTCTCATTTTAAGTACAGTCACAATACGCATCCGTCTCGCAATTTAGTTTTTTTAAATGCTTTTGATTTGTTACGTAATTGACATTTTGTAACTACAAAGTTTGAATATTTTTCCTAACACAATAAAAAATTAATAATGAAAAATAATTTGCAAGCCGGATCTGAAATTTTATAAAGAATATTCAGTTTTTTTTTTCAACACTCAATTACAAAAGATATACTTATAAAATGGTTTGGAGGCAATGTCAAAGCATTCAGCTGCAAGAAATTGCACTGTTTAGATAGGGATATAGTGAGAATATATAGCGCTTTCGTTTCCGGTTGCTTTCTCGTTTACTGGAGCAGAACCTTAAGCCAAATCGGACTTAAAATAAAACCCCCAAAAATTCATTCAAGTACGAAAAATCTAAAAAAAACATTAACAGTCTGGTCAAAAAATGTGTTTCCAGTTGTTGGAATTTTTTGGCGTAACAAACTCGTCCGAGAGAAATAGTAAAACAACGTGTCTACCAAATTTGAACCAATCAGAAGTAAAATTCGACCGGGTAGAGTGCGAACACACGTACATAGTGTTTAATGACACCTTAACACATGTTCAAATGGCCATGATCGGTGCTCATTGTCCAATAAAGACCGGAAGCACGTTTTGCGTTCGGAAGTAAAATTGTTTGTAGATATTTCGTACTAGAATTAAACGTTTTTGGAATTTTAACTAAATAAATAAGTGTAGGATTTTTATTTTTCACCTTTTGTTTTTTTGCACTATCTTATTATAGCTCACTTGGTCCCCCCCAAAATCGATAAAAACGTAAAATACCTTAAAAGTAAAAAATTCAAATCAACGCGAGGGATTTTACCATAGGGCATCTTCTGATTCGAGACACAACGGCCGTGTTTCAACTCTGCGAGCAAAGCGAAGCAGTCCATAAGCCGAGGCCGAAAGGTCGAGGTAGAAACTCGCAAAGCGAGTGGTGCGAAGCAGGGCGTGTGTCGAAGCTGGACACTTATTTACAAACAAATTATACTAAGCAGTCGAAGCAGTCCATAAGCCGAGGCCGAAAGGTTGAGGTAGAAACTCGCAAAGCGAGTGGAGCGAAGCAGCGCGTGTGTCGAAGCTGGACACTTATTTACAAACAAATTATACTAAGCAGTCGAAACAGTCCATAATCGCATGCCGCTTGCGAGTGGAACGTTTGACTCGGAGCTGGAGGCTGAGGTGCAAACAAATTCTACTAATACATTTTGTACACGGAGGCAGCTATTTTGCTATTTAGCTATCAATTTAATTTTGTAAATTTCCTAAATTCTCGTCAGTGGTTCAGCTGCATAATCGAATTATTTATGTGTCAAACCGTTTACCAATTAACCAAACAAAATATATGGTATATATTTAAATAACTTCAAATTAGTCTTTGTTATTTAAACATTAGGTAGAAACAGCACAAATCGTTTTATACAATGCGCCATAATTCATTTTCTTATAAATCTGTCACCAAATGAGTTTTTGTCTCGTCGGAATATTCACTGAAACAACACATTCATATAAAGCATGTGCAAACGAAATAAATCAAGCTAACTTACCGCTCCCCCCTTCCCCACCCCACTTACTTGTCACCGAAGTATGCGACGCTCTGCAATGCGTCTTCAACTTTTTTACGTCTTTTACTTCCTCGCTAGAAAGGTTTGTTCACGTAGAAAAAAAGGGCATTGTCGTAGAGAAATATTTTTACCTGGACGAAGAATGATTGTTTAGAATTATTTCACAGTCTAATATTTTACAGCGGTATTTATTTGTTTATTGTTTTATTTTTTTTTTAAATAACATTTTAGCAATGTATAATTCATAATTAATGGTACAATTTTTCATTTGTGCATACAAAAATAATGCGTGATGGTTCGAGAATATGTTTTAATTGTTTTTTGAAACACCAAATCAAATATTAAGCAATAAAAAAATAAAATAAAAAAATAGCAAAGATCTACAGCTATAGTAAATCCTTAAGCAAAAAATTAAGGAACAAGAGGGTAGAAGACCAAAGCTGAGGAGTTAGAAATACTTATAACTAAACTAGAGGACAGAGATTTTTAATTTTATATAGAAGAGAGACAATTTCCAAGTTATAAAATATGACAAAATGTGGTACTGTAAAGCAGTATTTCAAAATGGTCAAATATGCCTAGTAAAAAACCAAGTTGGCATAATTTTAATGGTGTGATGGGTGTTTCAATTATGATAAAGTAATCAATTTTCTGTGTGCCTTTGCAGTTATGAAGAATAATTGCCTAACTCTAAATTTTCCAATTCAGTTGCTAAAACCTAACTCAAAATTGTGTTAAGCTTATAATCCAAATCAGCTGTTTTATTTCTAATACATATAATACATATATAATTTCATACATTGACATATAGGACTAATAACAATGAATTGCTGTTCCATTGCAAGCGCATCACTTGAGAACGGCAGGACCAATTTGGCTATTTTTTTTTAATGTTCGTAATAGTCCAAACTAGGATTTTATGTAAAACAAAATTTGTAAAATTTTCCGAAAAAGTTTCAAATTTGGAAAGACCTAAACAGCCTCTTTTGTATGGACTCAAGACCATAGCGCACAAAAAACAGCTGTTCGTATAAAAAGCTTAGCAACACGTCATTTTTGTTTACATTCATTACCATAGCAATTTTACTCAGCCAATTTATAATCAGTTTATTATTCTTCAAAACCAACATTTTTTTTAGGTTACATTGACAATCTAAAAACAAACACAAACAAAAATTAACGAAAAATGCTTACTGTATTTATTATAATTCAATTCAAACATCGGTTGTTACCAGTTACATATCTATATACTTAGAGATATATGCTGTTTAAAATATTGTTTATATAAAATAGTATATATATTATTATCTATGAATTGCTTAGTACCCTCCTCTGCCGTTAATAATTTTTCCTTAATGTTGGGCCATTTTCGCCACTTTTACAAGTATAATGAAAATAAAATGTAAACAATCTATTTAAAAAGGAAACTTTATATAATTATACATCATTTTAATCAGAAATAACAGTTCTATAAGAATGTATAATAAAATAAACGGTACCAGGAACTGGCACATACTTTCTCGCAAACATATTTAAATTAATAAACAGATTCACTGTGACTTGTAAGGTGGGGTAGGAGAGGTGATTTTTTATTAAAGTAGAAGATTAACTAATAAATATTATTATTATTATCTAGAGAGAAAACTATTTGATCAATTTCGAACAAATTTGCACCACACACGTAAATTAGGCCTGTATAGATGCACTATAAAAGATTTTGAAAAAAATTGTAAAACAATCCCCTTTATGGCCAAAAAACCCCCAAAAATCAGTTATTATTAATATTATTAGCTAAACGAGAATTTTTAGAAAGACGCGGTTTTTACATATGGTAGGGCACATTAAAGGCTACAAATAAGCCAAATTTTATCAAAATCATTAGAGCCGTTTTTTATAAAAAAAATAACAGATTTTTTGGTGGGTTTTCGCCAAAAAAGGGGTTGTTTTCAAATTTTTTCAAAACCGATTTTCGTGCATCTGTACAGGCCTACTTGATATGTCTGGTACAAATTTGTTTGAAATCGATCGAATATTTTTCGCTCTAGCTTTGAATACATACAGATATACAGAATACATACAGACGTACATACAGACATAAATACATACAGACAGACATTTTGTACAAACCACTTTTTTGGACTCAAGGGGTCCCAAAACGGATATTTCCACAAAAATCTCAACATCGATTTTTTTTTGCGATCACTATACTTTCTCTATACTATAGTATAGTGAGAAAGTAAAATTCACATACTTTGACTTATGTACATGAAGTTGACATTGGAAAGTTTAAAAACTATCGTTTCACTATATTTACAAATGTTCGCGCTCACTAAAAAATCACTAAATATCATTTAACAAATTTTGATAATCGTCACTTTGTTTTGTTTTTGATATTCTTTTAGAAAATATACTCTTTTTTTATTAATAAGAAAAATTAAAAATATTATTTATAAAAAACTGTACGGTAAACATAGGGTCTATATCTTTTTCTGGTTCTGGGGGATAGGCTACACTCTAACCCAGAGAATAGGATTTTGCAAAGCTAGCCTAGTTGGAACATTTAATGGTGACATTGGCCTGACAGGACTTGATGAAATATCATTATCTTAATTGACTTCTTCACTATCAGTCATCACTTCAAAGTTTGGAATACCATAATCATCATCGTTGCCAGACGAAAAGTCTTCCAAAGAAACGTCGGATGGAATATATTCAGCTTCTACGTCACTTCCACATCACTAATATCATTATAAATTAAATAATCTACTTCACTAGACCTCAATGTATCACAAATAGTAAAAACAAACAAACAAAAGTAATAAAAACACGTTAACTCAACACATAAGTAAACAAAACTAGCGGAATCAGCTGTTGCATAGTAAGTTGAGCTTTCTTTTTAAAAACACGATATCAATGCACTAATTGAAAGCCTGATATCTTCTGTATCGATCGATACTAAAAACAATATATTCGCTGAAAAATGATCTGGTACTCAGTGCATTTTACAAATCACTTACTCAACGTCGATGCATCGAAGTTTACTATTCGCGTGAACCGTATCAACGTCGATCTATCGACGTATAACAGTTGGAGGGTTAAAAAAATATATATACAATTTATTTAACACCATGCATAACCATAAACATAGACATAAGTTTAAACAACTATATTATGAGCACATCAATTATATTTAAAACTAAACAAACAATCTGAATGAAACTAAAAGCCGTTAAAATATCACATTGGTATCTTTATTTTCATACATTATTGCATATTTAAAAACCAAACATTATCTTATATTTCAATTAGGCCTATATATTTGAAATTACAAACTCTATTTGAACCACTTTGTTATATCCTGAATTAACACGGATGTTACAAAATGATTCATCATACCTTCAACATACCAATGAACATTACGTTAGTTTAAACATAATTATATTGCAAAATAAACAGACAATCTGAGTGGAACTAAATATAATATTTTTATATTTATTTTGATATATACCTAATTGTATATTTAAATACTAAACAGTATCTTATCCTTATATATAATTCTGTAAGCGAAATTTTAGATTCAAAATTGTGGGAATTTGGTAAATCGGAGGATGATGGGAGGGGTATCAAATTAAAGGTATCGATTCAAGGAACGAGGGAAAAATATAAGTTTTTTCTAAAATTAAAAACTAAGGGGTTTTTGAGGTCCCCGAAAAACGAAAATCCCCATAAGAAATACATGAGAATTTAAAAACATCTGGTGTGTTTACATTAAAACATTTCATATTAAATAAATAAATTAAAACATAAAACAGCTGTTCTGTAAAATAATAAGACAGTTAATGTAAATTATATTTTTATGGCCTAAAATGATAAATAAACACTTGTATTTACATTTATTACCATAGCAATCAATTGAATAAAATAACAGGTAATATAGCTGTTTGTTCCAATATTTCCATTAACAGCTGATTTAAAAATTTGAAGCAATTATTTTTGTATTTCTAGCTTTTAGGTTAGGGTTTTAAAGTGTAGACCTGAGCCTTGCTGGTTATTTTAAACATTATTGTAACTGCTGTTATCAAATGTAAGAAATAATTTGATGTGAACATTTATCATTATTTCTCATTTTAGTTTTGAGGTTATTATTAATCGTACAACTTTATTATAAATAAAACATAACATTTGTTTTTAGAAGGTTCCATTGGGGGTTGGCGTGCGGAGCACGCAGGGGTCTCCCCTAGTACTATTCTATATCTGTACATAAACATCCATTTTAACGGTGTTTGTCGGCGATGAACTCCGAAACTACTCAACCGATATTAATGAATTTTTTTTTAAAATGTGTGATCTATTCCAACTTAAAATATAGGATAGTTCTTATCCCGATCTAAAGGTTTGAAATTTGGTTGCTATCCCTATAAAATAAATACAAATTAAACTAACTTCATATAAGTTATAAACCTAAAATGATGTGATATTATTTTTAAAAGATTACAAAACTATTTGCAAATTGATTACTTAAGTCAAAGGGATGAAATGGGATAACTACCCTTAAAATTAAATCAAGCAATAGCGAAGCATTGCGTGTCCACTAGTCTATAATAAAGTAAAGCAAAAAAGTAATATTTTTATTTGTTTTTAATTTGTTAACGTAACCTAAAAAACTGTTTGTTGTGAAAAATAATTAACAAATTCTAAACTTTCTAGGTTGGTTGTAATCGCAATAAATGTAAACGCATTCAAAAAACGTGCGTTGGTTCAGAATAGGCCTCACCTAGAGTTGTGTTGCTAAACTTTTGATTCAGTTATTTTATCAGTTTTAGAGCTGGGAGTGAACCTACCGTATTTGGACAGTTTTCAACCCGTGAACCAAATATTTTGCATAGTGGTGTGAATGTATTCTGACAAGTCTCTAGCTATCATAGTTTTACACTAATTTTCAATGGTTTCAAGTGGCTCGGATGAGTTTATTATAAAACAAATCCAAAAACCGGAACCACTATTATTACAGGAAGTATTTTCTTCAAAATAATTCTACTAGAATGGAATTTTTTGGGTTTTATCTAAAAAAAAATAAAAATATGAGATCAGTCTGCCCATTTTGTTGTTTACCCGACCTTATAGCTTGTCTAGATCCCCCGAAATCGATCAAAACGTAAACACGTTAAAAGTACCCGGTTTAAATCCACGTGGTTGATTTTACCTCGATCTGAGGCCGATTTTAGGAAATAAATTCGCGAAGCGAGTTTGCTCACCTCGAGCGAAGCGAAGCAGTCTATAATCCGATGCCGCATGGTCCTGGTGCAAACTCTCAGAGCCAGTGTTTCCACTGAGAGCGAAGCGAAGCAGTCCATAATCCGATGCCGCATGGTCCTGGTGCAAACTTTGAGAACGGAACGAAGCAGCGCTTGAGCCGGGGCCTGAGGCTGAAGTACAAACAAACTCTACTAATATAATATTCAGTGAATTATTGAGCAAAACCAATTACCCTAATTATTGGTTGAAATCATAAAACATATAAATGTAACTTTATAAATTCGCTCAACTCACGTTAGCGGTTCACCTGCGAGAACGAATTATTTTAGTAAATACTGCAGGTGAAGTAGTAGTGGCGTTAGATTTAATTATACACTTTATAGGAAAACTTCGGGGGATATAAAATTAATTGAAAAAGTAACGGAAAACGTTTTGGTTTTAACGGAACAAGTTACACTGAGCAATATTTGTAAGTGGACAGGGTTAGGAGAAAAACATCAGATTAATCTACTGTCAGATTTACAGATGTTGAAGCACCGGCTGGACTGTATGGGAATAAATACGGATAACATAAACAGTTGTTTACAGAGAACAATTTTGGCAAAATACCATACTCTGTACCGTGTATTTGACTTTGACCTAAGAGAAAACACATATTTTAAAGATGACTTTGATATGCCAACAATTAGATCGATGGTTACTAAAGCTAGATCGGATGTAATTCATTTGAAATACAAACCCTGGATTGCAGTAGACACAAATTAATGATCTCTGTTCTATTTGTAACCTATGTGAAAATGAACTTGTGTTTTACTCAGTAGTGGTGTGTCCCATACTTAAGGGGCGCTACCCTGTCCGCCACATTGAATCTGATTCCCATACGAGCAATGCTACAGAATAAGTCATTTTTTCCATTAATTCGTGGAATAAATTAAAAAATTTGGTTTAATTTTGAAGTACTGTCATATGCGGATGTTGATTGCCGAATACATTTGCAAAAACTGTGTTATTGATTTCATAAACGTATGATATAAATAGTAAAAAATAGCAAACTTTATTAATTTTTTACTCAATTGCAAAAAAACCTAAGCAATCAACACCCACAATCTATTTTACTTTAAGAAAAAAAATACAGCTTTCGATTTTTGACAAAAACAACACAAAAATATGCTTAATAGTGAAAGTATGTTTTGGTTATTTAACATTGAAATTGGTACCCAACTTCGCCGTTTTGAATGTAGAGAGCCGAGCTTAAACCAATTCGCGCTAAATGGTTTACTAAAGCAATACTAAGTCAAACGGAATTTGAATATTGTTTGAATTTCAAGGATTCGCGTTGTCTTTCCAAATATTTTAGAGATGCTCGGACCTATAGATTTCCATTCGTAGCCAAATTTTACTTTTAACTCTAATAATCATATATGAGGAAAGAAAATATGATTTACAGAAAATAACTCTCATTCTGTGTAAAGTTCTTTGTTTTAAGTTATTATTACGTATTAGTCTAAAAATACATCTCTATAGTAATATTCCGGGGCTGCGAGGTTAATGTGAATTCTGTACCAAACCTATTTTTATTTTATTTATTTTTTTAAAGGATGACATAATAAGAAAATAACAATGAAAATAAAGGAAAATAACAATAAACTATTAAAAGATTTAATTGGAGAGATAATGATAGTGTTAAAAGGTGTTAAATTTAATTTGTAAATTAACGTGAGTATTCTCAGGCATGTGACTAGGAACATGTGACATTTACGTGAGGTGGTATTTTTGTACTGCATAGTTTTCTTATTTTATGTTTCTTGTAGATTTTAAGACGGCAAAGTATTTGTTAATCTTTAAGTTGGTGCCAACCTGGCTAGACTAAATAACTAAAGACTTCCTTATTTCATTTAGAATAGGCATGGAAGATCTGCTTTTTAAGGAAATATTCTATTAGTTTTTTTAATTGACAACATACTCTTATAAATTAACATACTCTTTAAAAAAGGCTTGGGACATTTATCAATTTTAAATCGATAAATAAATTCTTACAAGAACTTTTGAATTTACTAAAGTGTTCTTTATAAGCCGAATACCCTATACAGGGTGATTTTTAAGTATGGAAACGGCTTTATATTGCGCAACTGGGACGTTCTTGGCGGTAGAAACTTATGCTAACCTGTACAGTTTTAAAAATCCTACTTTTTGGTGGTTTTGAAATTTTTGTCCGCCATATTGGATTTAACTTTATTATTTTAAATGAGATGATGGTCATATGACACATCACCTCAATGTGAAATTTCAAAAGAAAAACAATGGCCCAAACCGTTTTTTGATAGATGCCTTCGTTGTAGAGTTATTAGCATTCAAAGTTGCAGTTTTGGGAAAATTGTGTTCACAATAAAATTAGGTAGAACGCACTGCACTATCCATTTTTATATTTTAAACTGCATATTATTTTATATCACTTTTCTTGTAATAATGCGTAGAACGTAAATAAATTTTTAACAAATTGTCGCAGCTGATCTTTTAGATACCTATTAGCTGAATTTAGCACCTACAGCTGATGTATGGTTCATGAAATAGCCACTTATTTTTAGTTGTTGCTATGTCCATTTATTGTTATACTTATTATTATCATATCTAACCACCATTTAAATTTAGTTTTTTAGATACTTCATGAATAAAAAATGTAAAATTGGATAGTGCAGTGCGTTCTACCTAATTTTATTGTGAACACAATTTTCCCAAAACTGCAACTTTAAATGCTAATAACTCTACAACGAAGGCATCTATCAAAAAACGGTTTGCGCCATTGTTTTTCTTTTGAAATTTCACATTGAGGTGATGTGTCATATGACCATCATTTCATTTAAAATAATAAAGTTAAATCCAATATGGCGAAACCAAGATGGCGGACAAAAATTTCAAAACCACCAAAAAGTAGCATTTTTAAAACTGTAGAGGTTAGCATAAGTTTCTACCGCCAAGAACGTCCCAGTTGCGCAATATAAAGCCGTTTCCATACTTAAAAATCACCCTGTATATTTTGCGGTATCTTAAAAAATATGTGCAATGCCTGCTACCACAAACCTCTTTATCATATTCCGTTTTATTTTTATTTTGTGAAGGTTTAAATTGTACAATCTAGATTTTTCCTTGTTCAATTTCAGGCCACTATCGAGTGGTAAGAACCATTACAGTACAACGTTAACTAACTTCAGCCATGAAAGTAATAATAAACAACGTGGCCTGGCAACAATCAAAAATGTAAAACCAAACCACAGCTGCATTAATTTCAGTACTGTTTATTTTGGCGAACAGATTGTGCTAATAAATCTCAAACTTCAGTAGATTCAACAGAAGCCCAGTTATCATTTTAAAGTTTACTAGGGGCTCTGCCCCTGGACGCTCCGCGTCCCAACCCCGGCTCGGCCTTCGGCCTCAGATGGCTGCTTCGCTTCGCTCGCAGGTGGAAAATTCGATAAAGAATCTCGTTAATCTTTTGCTTGTTTGTACATAGGTGACCGAGCATAAATTAGCTGTTTTATTTGGCAGCTGACTCGAACTCATTAAACATTATCTCCATAAGATTAACATGGGAAATTTGAAGGATTGTATACCGGAGCTCCTTCTCGGGTGAATAGCGGCTGAACGGATGATAATATATAAGACTCGACATATCTGTGAATGATTATGTTCAGTTTTTGATCCAAATTAGCTGTTTTATATATAATAGGTTTGTAACAACCAATGTTTGAATTGAATTAAAATATAGTTAGCATTTTTCGTTGATTTTTGTTTGTGTTTGTTTTTAGTTTGTCAATGTAACCTCAAAAAGGTAATGCTACATTTGATACTGATTTAATCCAAATCAGTTTTTGATCAAAATCAGCTGTTTTAAGCTTTTCATACGAACAGCTGTTTTTGTGTCCCTGATAAAATCAATTGAAATCTTTCTTCCATAAGATTAACATTGAAACTTTGAGGGCCACTGGGGCGTAGCCCTAATGTCCTAGGACTTCGGTAAATGGCCTAAAACCTTCCCAGGGTTAACCTGTGTTACTATGCAAAATTTCAAAGCAATCGGATGGACGGTATACGAACGCAAAGTGGACAAAGAACCAAAAAAAAAACCCCATAAGGAATACACAGCAGAAATTTGCATTTGATTATAACGTTTGTAAGGCGAAAGATACATGATTTGTAATGCTTGATGGCAAATCTGGGCGTGCATACCTTTAATTTAAGACCTCAATTATGAAAATCGGTCGGGTAGAAGAGCCGAACGGACTCGGAAAAGAAAAACAGAATTTTTTTAATATATAAGATATTTGTTTACTTGTACAGCTTAGGTAAAGTGAAATCATTGGCTAATAAATTAAAATGATAATTAGCTAATTTACATAAGAAAGATTAGCTATTGCAGTGACTCTTATGGTGAGACCTAGCACTGGGAGTGGTCAATGAGCACGGATTACTGCCCCCAGAAAACGTTTTGGGGTGTAATAAAAAATTGTATACACTCATTCTAACAAAATGTTTGGTTCGCATTCTAAGAGTCGCATTTTACGTCCAAATTTTGTACACAAGATGGGGCTTTTTTTGACAGAAAGTAAACATTTTGTTAGATTTTCCATACTAGAATAATACTTTTTGGGGGTTTTAACTACAATAATAAATATAGGAGGTTATTCGTCACATTTTGTTATTCTTACCACACCTTATAATTTGTTTTTTGAAAATATATCACAAAATTTTCTTTAAATAATGATTGCACTAAATGAAGTAAAAAGTGACTAAATAACCCCGCTATGTACAGTATATATACATGTTACTGTAACTGTTTACTGTCGGTCCATTTCAACTCAACATCTACTTATATAAAGCTAGACGGTAACACTGATTCATTGACATTAATTATTAGGCACTTCCCGTAATCGTACCCCCCTCAACCTTATACTTGAATTAAAGCTCTCGACAAGAAACTTTTGGGAAAATTGCCTGAATTTTACATTTTTTAATTTTGAAAGCACATTTTGGGCGGGAACGATTTTTTCGATTTTTTAAATTTCTTCATTTTCACACTTCGAGCGCATTTAGCAAGAAAGTGGTAAGAGATAGCAAACAAATTTAAATACAAAAGTTGTAGAAAATTAATTTTCAAAGATGGAATTTTCCGACAGATTCAAGATCCAATCATCCCTTTAGCCGCTATTCATCCGAGAAGGGTGGCTCCGCCCAACGTCCTTAAAGCTAGACGATTTCACTGATTCACTGACATTAATTATTAGGCACTTCCCGTAATCGGAACCCCATCAACCTTATACTTAAATTAAAGCTCTCGACGAGAAACTCTTGGGAAAATTGCCAGAATTTAACATTTTTTAATTTTGGAAACACCTTTTGGGCGGAAACGATTTTTTCGATCAACTATGTACAAATGATCCAAAGATTAACTGGATTCTTTAGCGAATTTTCCAACTGCGAGCGAAGCGAAGCAGCCATCTGAGGCCGAGGCGGGGTTGGGACGCGAAGCGTCCAGGGGCAGAGCCCCTAGTAAGTATATAAACCTCATCATCTCAGAACTTCATGAAATTTATTATGCTGGTAGTTTTCATAAAGACTGTGCCGTATTTCAAAACATGCGGCACTTATTGAACTAAAACTTTCCAATCCACAAGCGCCCGTCTTCTAGCGTCACAAATAACTAACTACTAGTACCGTTAGTCGGTCGTCTATTTTCCTCTATTCCTATTTAAAACATTCCAGATCAGTTCCGGAACTCACTCAGTGAAAAATTTTGTTCAAGTGGACTTTTTATGCTTATAGTGGTCTTGTGTATTGTGGACGAAAGGAAATAATTTAATTTCAATCTGAAGATTTTAATCCCAAGGAAGAAACGGGCCGCATGATATGAATGGGTGCCCAGCCATATAAGGCTAAAGAGAGAAAAGAAAAGAAAATTCCAGATCAAACCACTACACCTACTAATACCAGCTCGACCTGATTCTTGCGTCGTCAAAAATGAATTACCATTAAATTTTCACATAAATTATTCAGTTTTCTTTACATAAAGTAATTGTAATTATTGCAATAGCACAAGTTAAAGTCAAAAGTACAATCAAGTAATGTGAGCTATAGTTCAATTTGTTTCATTTTGGTTCTTTGAGAATGCCTAAGTTCCCTTTTTGTTAAATTCCAATTGTGTAACTAACATTTATTACTACTTAGTTAAACTTTTAAAATGCCTTCAGATTACCACGTAATTGCACTTATGTAACCATTATATTAGTTACTAGGGGAGACCCCTGCGCTCAACCCCCCAATGGAACCTTCTAAAAACATATGTTATGTTTTATTTATAATAAAGGTGTAGGATTAATAATGACCTCAAAACTAAGATGGTAAATAATGATAAATGTGCAAATAAAATGATTTCTTATATTTGATAACAGCAGTTATAATAATGGTTAAAAGAACCAGCAATGCTCTGGTTTATTCTTTCAAACCCTAACCTAAAAGCTAGAAATACAAAAATAATTGCTTCAAATTTTTAAATCAGCTGTTAATGGAAATATTGGAGCAAACAGCTATATTATCTGTTATTTTATTAAATTGGTTGCTATGATAATAAATGTAAAATACATGTGTTGGTTTATCATTCTAGGCCTAACCTAAGAATTTTTTCAGACTAAATTTACAATATTTAAATAAAAAAAGATTTTTATCGAAATGAATTATAGCCTATGTTACTCAGGGATAGTGTAGCTTTTTATTAGTAAAACTATTTTTTCAATCGGTTCAGTAGTGAAAGATATTACCCCTTACATGCAAATAAACAAAAAAACAAACTTTACCTCTTTATAATATTAGTATAGATTTAAACATGCTATAGATAGATAAATTCAAACAAACGTTATAACCTAAGAAAAGTTTGTAAATTTTTTAATTATTTAAAAAAAGACAGGTTTCTGTAAATGTAGCAATCCTTATTTTCACCATATGTGAAGTATGTATATTTAAATTTTAGTTTTTGTACAGCTTAGCTAGTTAAAACTCCTAAAGTTTTAAACAAGCTATGTGGCCAAGTTTGCTGTTTGAACTCGTGTCTTTACTCAATTTTTTTTCAAACCTGGACTCAAACTCATGTAAACTGCAAATGAGTATACAAATAAATTGAGTATATACAACCAATTTAACTTAAAGTTAAAGTTGAATGAATTTATATTGTTGAAAGAAATTAATTCTGTACATAATCTGCCTAAACTGCACTAAATGAAAAAGTAAAAACACATAACTTGTACTTGTTTAAAGTATAACTTTTACAGTCAGTTATCTAAATCAGTTTGCATTATGTTTCTTTCTTGGCAGCTGATGTATTCTGGTTCAACATTAGTGTCCTAAATATAAACTTTCAACGATAATTGTCATCTTTTAACTATGTGTCCGAACTTTGATATATTATATGACAACAATAGAGATGATACCACTGGCAATCAACTTAGTTCATTCATCGATACAAAACATCCAGTGCAGTTAATATTTACCTTTTATATACATACCATGAAAACTCAACTCAAACCATAGTTCAATAATCAAAATCATGAGTTAATTGAAGACACAAGTGGATAAAGGGGGTAAGTAACATTTTGCAAGTTTTGAGAAAAATGGGCCTAAAGTTTTTGTACTATAACTTTTTTCGATGTTGGCATTTTAAAAATTTTTTTACAAAATTTGGACAGTCTAGATATTTTTTTTTTTTTTACAAAACCTCATTATGGTTAAATTAATATTTCTTTGTCATTTTTATAGTTATTTATCACTTACCTCTTTTATCCACTAAAAAAAAACATTATTTTTTATGGATGAAGGTGGTAAGTAGGGTTTAAATTTAAATAAATTTGTTTGGAGCTATAATTTGTTTAATTTATTAGGGTAATAAATGTAAAATATAAAAGTGTACAAAATAAAATGTATTCTACATGTAAATTTCTTTTGCATAGTCCTAATAAAATGATTACACAGTTTTCCTCTTTCTTTTTTTATTCACAATCATTGTTTTTGTCTGCATTTTCTTTTTTGTCTTGTTCTTGAAAGATGTTCTCGTAGAACCAGCGATGGTCTTCCTTAACAAACTTCAATAATTGATCCTTTAAGTTACATATCTTTTCTTTACTTACAACGCCATATGGTTTCTGAACTCTGTCAATAGATACATTCTCTAAAACATGTAGTACATTAAATTTCTTGCTCGTCATCTTTTCTGTTTTTAGTAAAGAAACCTTTTTAAAAGGGGTATACTCATCATATGTTTCCTTATACAAGTAGCTGCCATATTCTTCCACCCTTATCCATTTTATTCCGTCACGGAACCTAACATTTTCTTGAAGTAAATTGGTTTTACGGTGTGTCAGATTTAGTTTTGCAAACATATTGTCAAAATTACGAAAGTGAGGTTTCATGTCTACAACAAGGTTTTTTTTATTTGCTGATGCAACTATGTGTCTATACTGGTCAGGTGTATAAACATTCTCTTGCTTTCTAAGAATTTTCTCAATTTGGCCAAAGTCTCGGTCCGAATCAAGATAACTATGCCCAACCTCTGGATACTTGTGGTCAATTGTTTTGAAACGTTTTTTCAGCACAAGGTATTGATACAGTAAAACAAGTAAAATGTTCTTGTTTTGTCCAGCACAAGAATCTGACCAAATAATCAGCTGATCAGTACCCATAAACGTATCATCTAATTCAAATAAAGTCAGCAGAGAACTTGCCACCTCATTGCTGCCCCTGTTGGCTATGTCCTCTGTCCAAGTACAAAAATCAGCCTTCTTGACACCTTTGGCGATAATATGCACACCTAGGTTGTAAAACCAAAGTTGCCGCAAGTAAAAGGCAAGTGATGTTGTTAGTCTTGGTAAGGGCATCGTTTGCTGCAAATCTACAGTAATGTAACTGATTTTATTATTAGTTCGTGCTTTTTCCCTGTCAGTTTTATGGTTTTCAAATGCTTCTCTGTAACTTACTTCATGTTCTTCAGTGTTTTCGCCAGCATCGCACGTGGAACATGTGTCGCTTCGAGGATTGCCAAAAGAAAAGTTGAAATCTGAGTTGAATATATTCCGGTAGGTACATAGTTTAATTTTGAAATTTATAAGTTTGTTTTCAAGTTCACATTGATTAATATATAAATCGTACATTTTGGTCAGATTGAGCAGAGGGGACAAATACTTTTTATGTGGATTTCTATGTCGTGAATAGTGTGAAGACTCTGCTGGAAATGACTGTATATGTTGGTGGACATAATTCCTAACGTTTTTTGTTACCTTATGAGGTCTTGACATATGGTGACCTCTTCTATCAGATGGAGATGCACTAGCCCCATCTTCCATTTTAGCCTGTAATAAATCGATTTTTTTCACACTTACTTGATATAAGGAGCATAAGGCCTTTTTGCAAACACGCACATCTGCCATATTACTTCTCACAAAAAATTGGTATGAATGACGTTTTTGTGATGAAGAATTTTTTTTGTGTCGCTTCACATTAACTGGTAAAATAGATTTAAACAATAAGTTGTTTTTTGAATTGACATCTAATTTATAAAAACTTGAAAAAATCTCAAGCCTTTGTTCCAATGAAAAGTTCCCACTACAATTAAACCTGCATTTTTCATTGCATAAAAGGCCATTATTCACTTTTTTTCCTTCAAAAAAATTACCTTTTTGGGACGTGTAAGCCTTACCTTGCTCCCTGTCTAACTTTGCTTTATTCTTTTTCCAGGTTTTAGAGTTGCGTTCTCGTTTCTTACATTGTTTTTCAGGTAAATTGAATACTTTTGTTTTCTTACGGGGTTGTTCATTAGTACTTTCGTTAGGTAGGTTTACAATATCTACACACACACTATTTACATTATTAACACTATTTACATTTTAAAGCAGGGCAGTTTCATCAATAGATTGATTATTTTCACTGGGCTTAGGCCTATTCGAAGAAATACTGTTTTTGTTCTCTGAAAGGTTATGTTTATTTAATCTCTGTAGAAAAGAAACAGCACTTTCATCACTATCTGTCCCCGAAATGATGTCTTCGTCATCACATTTGTTCTTGTAACTAGTCTTTGGTTTTGAATCTTCTTTCACTTTTAACACAAAGCTTTCATCTGCATCACTTGATGACAAATCGTTCAAGTCTGGTCGGTATTCTTCATCATCTTCGCTGCTAAAAAGATCACTGATGGATTCAAATATTGTTTCACCTAAAAATAAAACAAAAAAGAACAACAGTTTTAGTGTTTTTTCAGAATAGTTAAAAAAACTGCAATGGTAACTAATTATAAAGCAGAGGACTGTTAAATTATTTAAAGTAAGAAATAGTCAAAACTTATCCTGCAAATTGCATCAATTTTAGAACATTATACCTACCATTTTCAGCTTTTAAACTGTTTGTATTACTAGATAACTAATGGGTGATTCTTAGTTTGATCGCATAATGATACCATCCTAGGCTAAGTAGATTACAGAATGCAATAGGTAGAACTAGGCCAAAAATACACGGTAAAGAAATTACAGTAAAATTACTGTGGATTCTAGGCTTTAATAATTAATTTAGTATCAAATAAAACACAACTTTTGAATAAGCCCCGAGAAAATATGTGTTAAAGTCTTACCTTCAAAAAGGCCTTCTACTTCATTGGTTTCCACAGACTCTTCAACTGTAACTTTGAGGTTAGGATGTTCATTTTGCTGTATTTTTTCACTTGGCTTTATACCTTCAGTAGTTTTAAATGAAATATTCTGGTTATTAACCATATTTACCATTAACTTTCCTCTTGATGTAATTTTGTTTTAATAATTTCACATAAAAGCTGGTAAAATGAACAGAAACAAACTCATACCAGTATTACTTGAACCATACTTTCCATAAAACAGGTGACTAAACTCAGCTGATGATAGTGGATGAAGGTGGTAAGTAACAATGACCTTGCACTAATGTAGTGGATGAAAGAAATAAGTGATGATGGTCTAAATGGATTAAGGGAGTACGTACAACTTTGAGTTGATGAAGGTGATAAGTAAGCTTGAATTGTGCACTTGCCACCTTTATTCATTAAATTATAGTCAGGCTTGTGCACTTACTACCTAAATACAAACAAAAATATCCGCCATTATTGTATATGGAGCCAAACTGATCAGAGTACCAGATAGAGCTGTACTTAAAGCCTTCATCCATTCATTAAACTCATATTTGGTGAAAATGTTACTTACCTCCTTCATCCACTCGTGTCTTCAATTATTACATAGAATATCCAAAAAAGGTTAGGCTAACCATTGAAATTAAATATGTGGCAAAGCATGCAATATTTCGAACTACAGTTCCCAAGGAACTAAACCGTAGAAATTATTAAAAAAATATCTTATATCACTACAGCTTCATTTCATTAAACTAATTATTTATTTTATTTTACTTTTAAAAATATCTTTAAAAACAATACATAAATAATTAGTAGGAGGTATTCATAGGCCTACTTAGACACTTTTGTATTTCTTTTCTAGTGTATAAAATGTATAATTTATGTATATAGTGCTGTTAATGCCCTATGGCATAATAATTTAATTTTTAGCTGTATAGACACCTTACCTTTCGATATATATGCATATATTTGGATATCTCAAATTAGTGTTTGTTATTGGCATAACCTTGTATATAAATTTAGCCTTGTAAATGGAATATTCAAGGCATATTTTGAAGCGAACTTTAGTGACATTCATTCTGTTAAGTGAAAATCTTTTTTATTTTTATATCGCGTACTTTTATTAATTAAATATTTTCTAATTATTTTGTACAATTTATTAAATAAAATACCTAACTAAGCAAATGCTTATTATTCAAGGAGTTACCTTACATTCCAAATGGATTATGTTTAAATATAATAAAATTTTCTAGTAATAATCATATTATTAAGAATTGTATGAATTTATAATTACTGAAAACCTGGTTTTAATAAAAGTTTTAACAATACTGGTACACATTTTTTAGTATGTTAAAAAAATATTAATCTTTTTTAGTTTCTGTAAGTATATTGTCTAAATGCAGGAAAGTTGTATAACGGGTTAAGACTAAAAATTGGAAATTTATACCGGTAGGTGATACGGTCTAGCCAATTTGTTATTTAGTTGGGCTATAACCCGTCCGCTATTGTGGCGCCACAGTCTAGACCACGTACAAATTAGTCTGGGTGGCGCCGACATGCTTGCCAACTGTAAGCAAAAAAATATCGTATATTTTTAGAGAAATTATGTGCCTTTTGCCTGACAAGGGATGGTTTATTTTATGTTTGCCGATATGAAATTCGTCTTTTATGTATGTGGACCCTTCATAAGTATGTTATTTACAAATCATTTTACTGGGAACAATTTCAGCAAGTGTTGTTATTCTCGGACGAAAAGCCGATCGGATTAGTTTTATGTATTTTATGTAAGTTTAAAATTCAACTAATATACATTTATTAGATTACATTTGAATTGAAATATGTTTAGTGTTGGCTTTATTGCTCGAACATAAAAGGCTTAGATCAATATTTGTAATAAATGTAAACGTGGTTAGTCTGTACCAACCCACCCCAGTAGCCCCATGGTAGTTATATGGTATAGTAGCCCTCCATCCCATCCATGAAGAATGTTTCGTTTTGGTACTGCAGGGGTTGCGTTCGGAGATCTGGGTGTCAAAAGAACGCATCGCGCCAATTTAAATTTTATGGGAATTTTGTAAAGTAGCTGGAAATCGAGTGCCGAAGTAGCCGAAACTGGCCAGAATGTTTTAGAAGCTTGCAGAAAAATATCAGAATGTTCTAGAATAATCCAAACAGATTATTCGAGAATGTTCCAGAACGTTATAGAATCTTCCAGAAGGTTCGAGAATGTTCTCGAATTTTCCAAGCAGTTCTGAACCATCGAATGATTTCCCGTGCCAGAACGTTCGAGAACTTTCTTGAGTTTTCTAGAAGGTTCGAGAGTGTTATAGAATGTTCAAGAAGGCTTGAGAGTGTTCTTGGATGTTCTAGAAGGTTCGAGAGTTTTATATAATGTTCTAGAAGGTTCGAGAGTGTTATAGAATGTTCAAGAAGGCTTGAGAGTGTTCTTGGATGTTTTAGAAGGTTCGAGAGTGTTATAGAATGTTCAAGAAGGCTTGAGAGTGTTCTTGGATGTTCTAGAAGGTTCGAGAGTTTTATATAATGTTCTAGAAGGTTCGAGAGTTTTATAGAATGTTCAAGAAGGTTCGAGAGGGTTCTAGAAGGGTCTAGAGTGTTCTAGAACCATCCAGAAGACATGAGAGTGTGGTATAATGTTCCAGACGGTTTTGGACCATCGAGAAGGAATTTCCTGTCCTAGAATGTTCTAGAAACTGGAAACGGATTATGAAGCTAGAGACCTAAAACTTGGCAAGTATAATA
>JAGFPH010001935.1:56727-115170 GCA_018207615.1 Philaenus spumarius
CAAACAGTAACAAAATTTACTTTAAAAAATACTGAAAATCTTTATTTATAATATTACCTTCGACACGTTGATGAACGTGACTGCAAAGGAGGTGAAATTGTTTTTAAGGAAAAGTTGAGAATTGAAACTGTCAGGGAATGAATGACACGAAGTGAATTAGAAAGGAATTGAAGGGAAGGGCTTAATGTAGAACCTCGGCCGCAAGGGACTTCTAGGGCTGACTCTTGGCGTATTGACGTCTTTGTTCAAAGGAAATTAGTTCAGTCTTGATAATACACGTTCAACATTTCAGAGAACTATTTTTAAAGGGAACTTGGTAAAAATGCAAGATGCTGTCACCCAGGTAGCATACTGCCAGCTAAAACTACATTTAAAATGGTAATTTTTACTCAAATAATATCAGATTAAACAAATCTTTACTTACGAATAATAACATCACTGTAGCACTTAATTTGTTCTTCGTGAGTCTTTATTCAAACTGTAAATTCTAGGCAGAAATTACAATTGTATGGTGGTTACAATTTTTAACTCTAATATTTATTAATGTGAAAAATTTACAAAGAAGCAAAGGAGAACAAAAATCTTTCGAAATTCGTTTGAAAGGAAAATATGGCTTAGCCTACATTATAATTTCTGGTTATGCCTACTAGATCGATGGAAACCTAGCCTGGATTATAATTTAGGGTTATGTTTACTAGATCGTTTAAAACCTAGTCTAGATTATAATTTAAGGTTAATGTTTGCTGTACTACATCGATCAAAACCTACCCTACATTATAATTTAAGGTTAAGTTTACTATATAGATCAAAACCTAACCTACATTATAATGTAATATATAGGTGGGTGAAAAGTCTGAGAACTGTTTAATATTTTAAATATAAGGAAAATTTTAATGTAGATGTGATTCTCACTCTATGTAAAAATATTATTTTATTAACATGTCAAACAAATTTTCTGCTATTATAATTTTTAATTTATAATAATTTGTACCTGCTTACGCGCTTTTTCAGTAAGGGTTAATTTAATTAAATTACAAGTGAAAAAACATGATCCAAGACCGGGATTTGAACGCAGAACCTTTATTATACCGTGGTAAGGCTCTACCAACTGAGCTACCCTGATCACTCCAGATATTGGTCGATGTTATCTCACTTAACTGTTTTACTGCATTTATTGAACCAATAGACTGACTGAATACCTCACATATGCGACATTGAAAACAATCTTAGTTCTTTTAGCAGCCTAGAGTGGTGTTATTTATTATTATTTTTAATGTGTAATAATTTTTTTAACTTCTTACACGTTCTATCAGCAAGTGTTAATTTAATTAATTAAATTACAAGTGAAAAAACATGAACGGAGACTGAGATTTTAACCCATTACCTTTATTTACCCTTCCGTGGTAACAGTTTAAGACCTTTATGGTTTAATCAGTACTTATTTGTTTAGTGTTGATTGTTTGATCAAAATACTACAGGGGTTGATTTTTTAGAAAAATGGAAACTCCGAATTCCTTAAATGTATTGCTTGTAAAATAAGGAAAATTTAAATCTAACTATGGTACCGTAAGTCTTGTTTTCAATGACAAATGTTTCTTACTATGATATATTTAAATAATATTACTTGCCTTAGCAATCATGTAAACAGTCAATAGTTGACGGCTGTTTCACCTATCTGTCAGACATCATCAGAACAATTAAAACACTAACTAAAACATTGTTGTAAAACACATTTGGCCAACATATGCATAAAAAAAACTTAACATATTATATTATAACATTTAACGCCACAGTAAGTGTCTGTCCAGTTTTATGATTGTGTTAGGTTGATGGTTTGGTGGCTGTGTGTAGGGATAGTTTATCTATCAGGTTAGTTTAAGCTTGAAATTGAGTTTGGTAATTTAATACGTTTCCTTCGTTGGGTTCCTGCAGGATGGTATACATAAAAACAGAATGTACATTTGAAATACCTTTATTGGCCTTCAAAATACTCTCCACCAGATACAACGCACTTCTGACAACGTTTGTATATGGCCTCAAAACTGTTGGAGAAGTTTTAATCTAGAATCGTTTTCAGAATTATGGTCACTTGGTTCTGAATCTCTTCGATATCCTTGATCCCATTAAAGCCTTCTTAAGATCTGGAAAAATAATAGAAAAAAAAAATAGAGGTGCTAGATTTGAAGAGTACGGTGGTTGTTGCAAAACTGTCACGCCAGGCTGAGTCAAAAATTGGCTTACAATAATGTTAATTTGCGATGGTGCATAACACGCCGGATGCGCTGCAAAAAACGTTTGAGAACCTCCAAGTAGAATGCGGCATTCCCCGTTTGGCCAGCAGGAACGAATTCCTTATTGATGATTCCTTCTTTGTCAAAAAATGTGAACACAATCTTCACTTTGGATTTTTCCACGCTTCTTTTTGTTTGTCTTGGAGAAGAAGGTGACATTCATTCCATTGATTGTTTTTTCGTTTCGAGGTCGTACTGGTAACAAGTCTTGTCTCCTGTGACAATGGAACCCAAAATAGTTGGATCACCACTGGTCTCAAAACGTCTTGTTTTTTGTTCATCTGTTAAGATTTTTGTCACAAATTGTGGACAAACTTTTAGTTTGCCGATTCTTCATGGTCGATCGCTTTCTTCTGCTTTTAACCGCAGAGTCAATCGCCGATGATCTTTTGTTAGTATTGCTCGCACACGTTCAATGTTCTGCGGCGTCCTGCTTGTGTCCTCCACCAATTCTTTGCCAGCGCATCAGAACTTAATGTTGTGTCGTTGCTCCATGGCTTTTCGACACACACTACTCGGAACGCACTGTTGCAATGACTGTAAAAGTACTGGAATAGAATCCTCGCGCAATTTCCGACAGATGACAAGTTCAGACATGTACCTGCCTGCGTACGCATGTACACGCGCTGTAGGCCATTCACTGAACTTTTTTTATGTTCCCTAAATCGTTAAGGGAAAGGTAATTCTGTTTGTCAAATAATATAATTGTTGGTGCAATCATTACAATTGATCTTATAAATGCCGGTCTTGTTATATTTGTTAGAGGTTCTGATCGTTGTCGTCATCAATCAGTTTGAGGTTGTTGGTAGTCCTGTATGCTAGATTAAATCCATGGTTTTGAAGATACTTCCGATTTTAAGGTGGGTGTTTCTATTATAATTTGTTAAAATTGTATGGGTCTTTATTTAATGTTCACTACTGTTCTTATTGATTCTTGGTTACAAACATTTTTCTCACTCTTTGTTTCAAACTGTCACTTGACATCAAAACGTTTAAAAATTTCCCAGGCGCACAAGAAGCTGCAATTATGTCTAAAGACATCTAAATGACTTAACAATATTGGTTAGACCAAAGTTATTTTTCGTGCATGGTGTTCAGTATGGCTAGATTGCATTTCAAACTTTAATTAGCTTTTTGAAGTTGCACAATGAGTCAATGTTTTTAGAAATGTTCATACTTTGCAGACGTACATAATTCTCTCTCACTCTCACATCAATGCAACTTTCCCTGGAGGGTAGTATAGTGAAGCGTTAAACATAAAGCAAAAACGAAGTCAAAGGTTAAAATTATTATTATAAAAATCATGCTAGGCCGGTCGCCAAATACTGGTGGGTGTCAAATACTTCCCACACACACGAACTGCTGCCGCGACAAAATGCAAAGTGACAGTCCGCATTGCACCAAATCTTGTTTACTCGGTTCTGCAAATCTTTGACGTGATTTATGACTTTGCTGTTCACTAGCATCGACGTAATACATGGACACCAGTGCCAGTAAAGGTTTACTTTAGTGGGTTCAATGTTTGAAAAGTACGGAATTTATTGTCTGGGTCTTATGTTTTGTTTCGCTCATGTAGTGAATTTTATTGTTTGTATTTTTTTTTTAGCACTTTATTTCTGTAGGAATTTAGCATTTTGTGTGTAGCATCTTCGGTTAGTATTGGCTTTTTAATAGTATGGCTTAGTTAATAACAGAGAGCTACGTCTCATGTTCGTTTCACTCATCAACTCGCGACAAAGTAAATGCAAACAATATATACTTTTTTTAATTGAATAACTTTTAATAATTATAAGATATGTTTTTATTTTTATATAGAATAGATTAAATTTTTAAGATATAAAAAAGACTAAAATTTGATACGGTAAAGTAGTAATTGATACTGATCAAATCGGCCTAGTAAAGAATAAAGTTGGCATATGTTTAATTTAAGAAGAAGTCCTGAATGACTGATCTATTCACAATCAACATAAAGCCAAAAATTTTCGGAGTAACTTAGTGCACTAAGAAAGTATTTTGCATTGATCAATTAAACATATGATTTGAATCAATAGCTGAGCAACGCAATACCAAGTGCGGCTTATTCAGAATCTATCCCGTTATTCTAGCACACGTGTGTTGAATGCATTTACATTTATTACCATAGATTTATTTTTTTAATTAACTTAGAAAATGTGTAATTGGTTAATTATTTTTCTCAACAAAATTTGTCTTTTAGTTAGGTAAACAAAACAAAAACAAACGAAAAAAGTTTACTGTATTTTACGTCAAACATCTGTTGTTACGCAATTACAAATAAAAGGTTGATTTGGATCATAAGACTAATACAATTTTATTTTAGGCCTATACCGAAACAAAGCACGTTTCTTGAAAACATCGGTGGTTTTAGGTTATGTATTAACAAACACAAACAACGAAAAAGGATTACTATGTTACAAGTATCACTGTTAAAATTATTACAACTTTATTATTTATTTTACTATGAATATTTTACCAGTTTGAAATTCTACTTTACCGTATCACATTTTGGCCATATTTTAAAACTTGAAAATTGCCTCTTTTCTACTTAAAAATAAAACATATCTGTCGTTGTAAATCGAAATTCCCATGGAAAAATCCTAGTACACAATAATCTATTTGAATTTTCTTCGCAGGGTAATTGTTGAGCGAAGAGAGCAGCACTGGGCGGACCTATATACACTAGAAAACACCATAGGCTACTTTTATTACACATCAATTGGTTAGTTTGTCTTTCCTTACATTAATAATTAACTAGTAATTATTTCACCTACGAAATTTTTGGGATTTAATAGTTTGAAAGGAAAACATAAATTTTTCAGGGACACTCGTTGTCCGTACGTCTGTTTGCGGGAAAGTTTTCTAAAATGCGGGAAAGTTATAAGGCAAGCTAACCCGCATAAATCCCTGCAAAGAAAAAATATTGGACCATACTTTTTAGGATTGAGGAGGTGGGGGGTAAAGTTAAGCACATCAAACTAATAAATCCTGTATGATACCATCAAATGAGATAAGTTTGAAGGGGCATATTTGGGGATACAATATTGTACATGAAACAAAAACAAAACTGGTAGACGTTCCTCGCCGGTCTTGTAGCTGAGAAGTATCAGTTTGGACTTTGAATCTTATGGACCATTGTTTGAATCAGTTTACAGGCCATGGGTTGTATGTAATTATCTTAATAACCCGTCCGTGCCGTTCACCTACAAACAAAAATTAAGTCTTCGATCATGTATTTCACTACTCACAAACCACATAACCTAAAGAGTGTTTTTATTTAATTTATTTTACGTTCTGCTTTTTGAATACCTGTCAAATTTCATCGCAAAATGTGATAACTACTAGTTTAAGGCAGGGGAACGGAAAGAAATAATGAACTTAGACTACGTTAAACTAGGAAACCACAAATTTAATAACTTAATTTCTTTGATGAAGTATCATGTAAACATTAATTTGTAAAATACTATACAGATTCTTGTATTTAACAGGAGTGTAAATAAAGTAAACATACATTTTTAAGTTTTTATACGAATCCTATTACTTTAAATGAGCAATTCTTGTATCTATCTTTGTATCTGTCGCGGATCTCGAAAACGGCTCTAACGATTTTGATGAAAATTTAATTGAATGCGCTAGGTCTTATGTCTTAAAAAACGCGCATAAAGTCTGAAAAATGCGCCCACAATTTTAAATCTGAACTTCTTTTAATACCACCATTCAAGTCACTTAGAAGGCGAGTAGGTACAGCTTATTTTTATACCTCCTTCAAAGTCACTAAATATTCGATCAGATACATTTTAGATGCAATCCAGATGTTAAAAATACTGAACGATGCTCGTTCACCCAGGTACAAACGAGCCAAAGATTAGCGAGAGCCTTTAGAGAGTGTTCCAACTGCGAGCGAAGCGTCCAGAGGCAGAGCCCCTAGTATTCCTAATCTGCAGAGTATTGTTGGAGTTTTTAATGCAGTATATTAATTTAAAAATACCGAGTGTTTCAAAATTAATATCGGGGATTTAGACTTTGAAGTATTTATTCCCTACATTTTATAAATAATACATAAAATGAACGAGCAACTCAAACAGTGTACTGCAAGAGTTCATTGCGGGCACTATTCGTCACACGGCACACATTGAGTCGATAGCTGAGTTCATCCCAAACCTTGCACATTATGCCTGGAGTAATTGTTTCAACAACTGCTTTAATCCTGTTTCTTAAGTCTGCTAGGTCAGGTAATAGCTAAGGCCCTACACATGATCCTTTATGAACCAGTAGGTAAAAATTGCCTGTCGTCAGACCGGATGAACGTAGAGTTCATGCGAAACATATTCTGTCATCCAGACCCTTGCGACCCGACGGCTACAACTTTATTTAACCAATCGCGTATTGAGTTACATCTGTGAGTCGGCGCACTATCTTGTCGTAAAATAAAGTTCTGTGGTTCTTCCGATTGAGGAAAGAGCCATGGTAGTAACGCATCAAGATAATAAGCACCAGTTACAGTTGCATCAGCACAAAAGAAAGATCCACAAACCTTCTGCCGGGATATTTGGCACAAAGAACATTCAATTTGTTGGAGAATCGTTACTAGTGTAAAATGTCGTGTAGTGTTCACATGCCCACTTAGGTGAATTGTCGATTCATCACTAAAGACGACACGAATCAGAAAATCTTCATCGTCATGCAGCAAAACATTGTTTGCATAGTTGTAAACCGTAGTCTGTAGGCTTTACAGCTTGTAACAACTGCAAACGATAACGACGTAGTTGTAACAGTCTAATTAAACCTCTCCTTACGACGTCACTGTAGTTGATATTTTATGACTAACCTTCCTCTATGCGTGGAAGATTTCTTGCTGCTACGAGTGCAAGTCTTTCTCATTCGTCAACACGTTCCTCAGTCACTCCCGATCGTTCCTTTGCAAAGACAGCCAGCCGGTGTCTTCGACCTGATGATACCGCCTACGGACGTTATTATTACTTGGATTATTACATTTGAACTTAAAACGGAACGCACCTTGCACTGTAACTATAGATTCAGTCCTTGTAAACTGAACCATTTCGTGGGAATTTGCTAACCCCACAGATGCTCACATTATGAGAATTCATATGTCCCCTTAGGTGAAATGTCGATTCATTACTGAAAGCGTCACTATTATCTTTAGAAATCTTGCTATCTTTGCTATTCGCGATTTATAACGAAATACAAAGGGAAAAGGTGCATGCGCATGCGCACAGGTGTACCAACAAAACTGTTTGAGTTGCTCTTTCATTTGATGTATTATTTGTAAGTTAAATGTAATAAATACTACAAAGCCTTAAAACTTTGATATTCATTTTGAGGCACCCCATAAATCTTGTTCGAAATAAATGTTCGAAAATAATATTATTGAAATGAAACCATACATTCTCTATATCTTGCATTTAGTTTATTTTGTACTATTGTTTTTTTTATAATCTACACATGTTTTGTTGCGCTTTGTTGCAGAAGATATTAAAACAAAAGATACAGAAACAAATGAATCAAATAGTACATAACATCAACCTACGCCAAGGCTGGAGTCGGAACAAGGAACATGTCCACTATAAGGAAGCAGTCCGTCATTAACTTGGCGGTTGTATTCGTTTCCTGCACACAGTTCACCACTTTTTGTTACAAGTCTTAAGCTTTAGTTTCAATTGAATCTGTGCCATGAACTTAATAAAAAAATAATGTTTTATGTGTTTTTGTTTGTTACAATTAGATTCCCGAACTGCATAAACTGTATAAACTATTTTCCGATTTTGATTTCACATTACATCAAGACATTACATGCCTTACAACTTTGTCTTCTGTAAAGCTATGAGAAAAACACTTTTGATAACGTAAATAATTGTGAGCTGGGGCTCCGCTCTTGCTCGCTACGGTCACCAAACACGGTGGCAACCTACATCGAAGCAAATGCAAATAGATTATTCTATAGTTTGATATTTTCACGAAAATCGCGACTGAGCGGTGATCTATACATAGCTAATGTAAGAAAGAGAACACGAGAAACCACAATAATTCGAATTGCGGCATGCGTTGTAATTTAACAATTAATATTTAAATAATGGATTATCAACAAACCAAACAAATGTTTATATTACCAACTAAAGGAAACAATATACTATGTAACACCAGGGGCCGTTGCATAAAACTACAAGTACAATTTTACTAACTTACAATTACAATTTTACAGTTATAGGTGTTAGAATAATTTGTAGAAAATACAAAATTGGAAACATTTAGTACAGTTTTACAATGAAATAAAACCTTTATTTTTTGTCGTTTGATTTTTATGTTTAATCTTTTTTTTATGTTTGACTTTTAATACAGTAAGCTTTTCGTTTGCTATTACTTAATCTATAAAAACTGTTAGTTAACAGCTTCTAAATTTGATAAATTGTTTGCAAATAAACGTCTTTTGTTTCATTGCAGGCATAACGAAAACTATGTTAAGTTTTTGACCCAAATCAGCTGTTTTATTTATAATATGTAACATCAGATGTTTGAATTGAATTATTATACAGTGAGCATTTTTCGTTGATTTTTGTTTATGTTTGCTTTATTTTGTAAATACAATCTAAAAAAGCTATTGGTTGTGAAGAATAATAAATAGATTTACATTTGCTAAGTTGGTTGCTATGAATGTCAACAATTTGAATGTATTGCTAAGCTTTTGATCCGAACAGTGGTTTTACCTGAAATAGGACTGGGAGTGAACCCCAAATTTTCACTATTTTTATGCTTTTAAATAAAAATTTTTGCTTAGCGTGCGTCTATGACCAAATAAAAATATGACTTAAAATTTTCGTATTTGTATCTGCATTAGTTGTTGCTCTAAGTAGATTATATATATATCAGTCAGTCATTCAGTCAGGAAAAAGACATTTCTATATATAGATAACACTAAACTCAAAATTGCTTGAAACTTGTGTATTTTAGAATTTTAGAAATACAAATAAAAACAATTTGTATTCCACATTTTCATAAAAAAATTAAATTTTCTCTAGAATTTTGAAGTAGAAAATTTTTTTTTACATAACACAAATTTATTGTTACAATAAATACAATAACTGTAATTTTAAAATACCTATGTTACGTTATTGAGCAGTTGTCTATAATAAACCCCACTTCAGACATAAAATTATATAAAAACTAGTAGGCACCCGTGAAAAAACCTAGGCAGATTTAGTAGATACACATCAGAAATACATTATTAAAAAAAAAACTATTTAAAATCAACAGACTTTATCTGGAAACTATGCTGACGGGTATTTTTAACTCGGTAAATGTGTACAATTATAAGCATTATAAAACTGTATTCCTATTTGTTATTTTTTAAATTTATATACGTTATTATATATTTAAAGAAACATAAAAACATTATCTTTTAATTGCTTTTTATTTCATATTAACAGATCGAGTGATTTAGAAGTTATGAATATTGTAGTGAATAAATTAATAATGGCATATGTTTGTATATAATATGATGATGTACGAATGTTAAACGATATTATATTCCGAAGTTAAACAAATATGTATCTCTTCTTTAAATTTGTATAAACGAATAAATTGATAATAAAATGTTGTATTTATGTTCAGTTTCTTAAAGCAAATGTTATAACGCATTATATCATACATTAGTTCTTTAACTCATTTGTATATTAATTTGAAAATATTTTTTGTAATCCGAGTGAGATCTCAAGTTTTACTGGACCGATATACACGCAGTTGGTACCAAATTAAAGGAAATTGTCCGTATATTTGCCCATTTTGCTTGGATTTCAGCTAATACCCCACTAAATTTTCTAAAAACGGAAATTAAAATCTCTTATGGCAGTTTAACATGGGGTAAAATTTTAAGCCTATTCCGACTGATATCTGGAGTTCTATTGGACCAACTGACATGCGGTTTATGTTAAATGAAAGGTAATTAACTCTATGTTTGCCCATTTGCCTTATAATTTTACTATTCCTTCATTTAATATTTAAAAAATGGAATGTAAAATATTTTCTATTCATTAACATTGTTTTTACTAATCAACTGAATAGCACAGATCAGCTGATTATAACAGCACGTGTTTTATTATCGTAATATTGTTTGTTTAAGTTGTAATTTACTTTATTGAAGTAGGTTATGTTTAATTTTGCTGTTACAGTATTGAAATGGGATAACTACCCTTAAAATTAAATAATAATTCAAATGGGATAGCTACCCATATAAAATTGCATTACCATTAAACACTCATAAGTTTTATAGCCACTCTACCACCCCTGCCCTGATCATAAGAATCTTATTTTAATCACTTCAAATTATTTTTACAATTCACTCACTAAATTGTGTTTGTTAATTTAATCTAAGTGTTTATTTATATATTAAAATCAAGCAATAGCGAAGCATTGGCGGGTCCCCTAGTATTTAAAAAAAATCAACTTCACAAGAAATTATAATGATTGAAGTTGTAAACATAACCACAAAGTGTAATCTACACTAGGCTTTGTCAGTATTAGGACAGATTATAGATTAAATCAGCTGTTACATTATATGTTACTCACGTATGTACATATGTATGTAAATACGTATGTATGTCCGTACACTCGCTTTTATAGGATTTGATGTAATATAGATTTTTGATTTAAAAATAGTTTAATATAAAAACAAATTTACCAACCTGGCAGACGGTCTTTAAAGACCATTGCCTATCAGTGTAATGATACACAAAATAAATATAAATGTAAGAACAGAGCACATATAACATTGTAAGGATATTATTTTGTGCTATAATGCTATCTAATGAATGACTGTTATTATTATTATAAAACTAATGTAAATGCTATATGACCGGAGTTGAGGTTAGAAATTGATGAAATTATATGTATTTTTGCAATACTTCTGACAGCCTAAAAAAGTTTAAGAACAATCATACAAGTTTGAGATTCTGTTAATACTGTTGATATTTTCGCCTATTGTCGACGAAAACTTAAGTAAATTTTAAAGTGATATAAAATATTTGTTGTTAAAGTTTATGAATTGAGTAGGAATTTGATTAAAACGTATAATGTTATGATTTGTTTTCCAAAATAGATTCCATGTCATTGAGTAAAATGTATAGTCCTAGGTACTGTACACCTACCATGTTGAAAATTCATAACGGTTTGTAAACCCAGTTAGATGAAGTTTGTTGTTTGAAGGTTTGAGTAGCTTCTTCTAAAGAACGAAGTAAGCTAAAATAAAATTAATTGTACAAAAATATACATTTTAAACGACTGTTAACCTCAAAACAAGTCCATACACCGTCACCTACATTATCTATCGCTGTTTATCTCTTAGATGTTGACAAAATAAACAAAATAAAGAAGTCTTTCAAAAGTGAATTTTAAGGGGGTAGGGGGGGGAGCAAGAGGGGAAGGGGCGGGAACGTTTCATAAAATATTCCTTATATAATCAACTAAAATCCGTGAAAAATAATAGTCGCCCGCCCGTCAGTCGGCGCCCGTAATCGCAGCCAAAAATTACTACCTCCCCCCTCTACTGCGCCAGCCCACACGAAAATAAGCAAATCTTTACATCATTAAACTCACAATTAAATAATCTACAACTTTTATTCGTGTTTTTTCCCTTCAATATGACATCCAAAAAGCCTAAACGCAGAAATACAGAGTTTTAGGGTAAACAAATTGTTTTTTCCGGCCTTTTACATTTATAAAAAAACTATTAGGTTTACCGTAATAATAAAGAGGACCATTATTGTAGCCTATGTTATAACAAACACAAACACAACAATAAAACATTCAATCCGATCTTGATCCGATTATTAGTGCCGTAGATTTAATGGTTTCCGCAGTTATTGACATTTTAATTCTTTGAGGGGGGTTAGGGGGGAAGCTCCAGGGGGATTTTTATGGACTTTTGTAAAAATGATCCTCTGGTAGTGGTTTATCGATGGGGAAAATTCAGCTTTACCCAAATTGTATCCGAAGTTTCATGTTTTTGGGTCTCCCTTGACTGGGCTAATAAGGACTTTGGACTGTTTCACTTCGTCTGCAGCGGATAGACCCGCTTCTGAAGTTTGCGTCCCGGCCGTCGGTCTCGTGGATTTGAACCGAGTACTTGTATGGTGATCGATTTCGGGGGAACGAGCTATAAGGTAATATAAAAAAACAAAATGTTCAGAATAATTTCCTACGTTTATTTTTTAACATAAAACTCGAAAAAGTTAAATTCTAGTATGAAAATCTAAAAAAAACATTTACATAAGATCAACAATAATGCTTTAAGCTGTTGGATTTTTTTTTGCTAACGAACAGGTCTGAGGCACCAAGAAAATCAACTTGTATACCAAATTTGGAATAAATCGGACGTAAAATGCAGCCGTTAGAGTGCGAACACATATTATATAATTATATATAGCACTTTTAATGACACTCCAAAACGTGTTCTGGGGGCCGTGATCGGTGCTCATTGAATACTTCCAAACTTAGGGTCACTGCAATAACTCACTTTATTCGCAATAACAATACAGTTAATAACAATAACTTAAGTCTGCTTAAATTTAATAAATAGTTTCAGTTAATTTGCCAATCTATATAAATAAAAATGTAAAATGTGCGTTTGTTCAAAATAGATAATCTACGAAAATTCTTCACAGACTGCTTTGGAATTTTGACAAAATCTTTCATTTGAATACAAGCGTGTTTCTAGATACTTTTTTGAAAAACTGCAGCATCCATTGAACATAAAAACAAACAAAAATATACTAAATATTGTACGGCAATGAGAAACCCACTGCAGTAATCAGCTGTTTGCTTTAATATTTCCTTTAACAGCTGATTTTAAACTTTAAAGCAATTATTTAATTTCTAACTTTTAGATTAGGTTTTGATTAAAGTGTAGACCCGAGTCTTGCTGGTTCTTTTAACCTTTATTGTAACTGCTGTTATAAAATATACGAAATAATTTGATTTGGGCATTTACCATCTTAGCTTTAGGGTTATATTAATCCTACACCTTTATTATAAAAACATAACAAAATTATGTGTATAGAAGGTTCCAACATGGTTGGCGACGCAGGGATCTCCTCTAGTATATATAAATAAAAATGTAAATGTTCGTTTGTTCGAATTCTTAAATCTCCAAAAGTTCTTTACTTTACCGATTGCTTTGAAATTTTGACACAAAGATTTATTGAATTACACACGTGTTTATATATATACTTTTTGAACCACAACGCCATTTTTAGATGCGTAAACAACACAAACTGTACTAAATATTTTACGGCAGTGGGAGCGCCATCATACTAAGTAATAAATACATATGTTTATTGTTGATACTAAATCATCTTTTTGCTCTAATATTTCTTTTCAGAGCTGATTTCAATCTTTGAAACAATTATTTGTATTTGTAACTTTTAGTTTAGGGTTTTATTAAAGTATAGACCTGAGCCTTGCCTCTTTTAACCTATATTATAAATGCTGTTATAAAATATCCGAAATAATTTGATTGGTGCATTTAACATTATTTAACCATTGTTATTAAGAAAAAAAATTGAAAGGTAATTTTCTGTTTATATGATTTGAAATTTTGGATAATATATCTTTGAATTTAAATAATTGCAGTTAAATAAAATCTTCATTTTTTATAGTAGTATTGTAATTTAAAAAATATTTTAATCTTAAAGTTTGTATAAATAATCACTCTACACTTCTGCAAACCTGTTTTATTAAACTGCAAAACCACATTGTCAGTCAGTTTTATAAAACACATCTTCAAGCTACAAAATAGAATCATTGTCGGCGTCGACCGATTGATTTGACCCGTCAAGAAAGTTAACTCGGAGGAAAGACTTGTTTAGAACTTAGCGCAGGAAGCCAAGTTTAAAGAAATAGTCGGGAAAACAGTAACATTCTTTATCCGAGGTAAGTTAGTTAGGGGCAGGGGGCAAAGGGGTACGAGGGGTCAGGAAAGGCTGTTTGCAAATGCAATTACTACCTAGCCGATGTCAGTGGGGGTTGTGTCATGCGCGATAGGGTCCGTTAAAATCTTGCCCTAGTCCCGCGTGCTTCAGTATGGCGTACCTCACAGCTTAAAGCTTGCTAGCCTTCTAAACTGTGCACCGTTCTATTTTACAGGTAATTAAAAAATAAAACTTTTTAATTACTGTACCAATTAAAATAGATTTTGTGTACGACAGTTTTCGCGGCTTTTTAATCGCAGCCCGCTTGATTACCTCATCAATCACTTGTCGGGGGGTAAAGCGCGCCAAATTCAAATGCCTTTAATTATGCGACGGTTGGTAACAACGCGTGACGTGACTGGGATTTCGAAAGCAACCAATGAAAAGTCAGTAGGGTGGGAGTAGAATTGTTGTTGTTTTCTAATAATGTTTTAATAAAATAAACTCCTTATTTAGAAAAGCTATTTTAAAGAACTATTTCTGTTGCTGTTATTAAATAAAATAGCTTAAAATATATTGTATTTTAACCTAATATTATTTTACTTTCATAATCGTGAAATTAAAAAATAAATAATACTCATGGTATAAATTAAAATACAATCTATATTATAAAACAAAAACATATTTTTATCTAATTGTTTGTTTGTTTATTTATTGTTTTGTATTGCAAGGTTAGGTATAATATATTGTATATTTTACTAACGTTGATTTCATGAAAACGGACTATTATTTGCATACAACCTTAACTCGCAGTAATACGAATATACAGGATTTTTATAAAATATTTCCCCAAACTTTACGAGGACGAAAATAAATAAGAAAGTTCCAATAAACGTAGGTAAGGAAATACATAGTTTTCGAATTATCCATCTTATTGTTTATTTTACTACACCCTTAATATATTTGGAAATAGAAATATATATTGATCTTAAATTTTGTGTACATGTTTGTTACGTAACATTTTACCCTTGTATAACAAACCAGAACGTTTTTTCGTACTTTAAATTGTTTAGTGTAAAATGTTTTTAAAACCTTACACAAAATTTTAGGAAACAAAAAAAGTTAACATAAAAACGGGTTTCCTTCCGTAGATCTAAAGTTAACCGATTTATCCTCTAAATCTCAAAAAGTTATTTATTTCTGTAGGTACAATTATTGTTGTTCCTGCAATTGTTATAGACTGTACAAAGAAATTATGTATTGACTTACTAGCCACATAACTCAGTTATCTTTTGAACTAGTGGAAAAATAAAAAACAGTTTTGTTTGTTATTAAAAAGTTAACTTTTTCGTTTCCTAATTTTTGTTTAGTAAATTTATAAATCTTAAAGATATTTGACAATAAAAGTTTTAAACGGCCGCCATTTTTAAAGCATACAAAAGAACGTTCTGGGATTTTGTACAGATATAAAACGTTACGTAAAAAATAAGTACACCTAATTAGAGGTCAATGTCGTTTCTATTTCCAAAGATAAAAAGTGTTTTAGTACAACACCAAAATGGATAGTTCCAAAACTGAGCATTTCCATACCTATGTTTAATGTAATTTTTTTCCTTATTTTCACCAATAGTATATTAAGGTGAAGTGTGAGACAATATTTTATAAAAATCCTGTATATTCGTATAACTGCGGGTTAAGGTTGTTTGCAAATAATAGGCCTATTTCGTTTTCATGAAATCAACGTTAGTAATCTACAATATATTTTACATAAATTATTTGAAATACATAATTAATTGTATGTTTTAATGCTTCCTTGCAAACAATTATTCAGTCATAATTCTTTTATTTTCAGAAATTTTTGTAAAATAAAATATTATAGAATAAAACGGTTTTATAAATTTATAAATTGTAAAATAATGGTTTTAATTATTAAAAGGAACCATTTAGTACTTTGGTAACTGTTCCCACAGAATTATTCTTTTTTATAACGAGCTATTACAATACAAAATCTAATTAACAGTTACAGCGAGAAAAATTGTTTGTATTTTACTGTTAAAGCAACCTTGTTAAAAAAGTAAAACTACAAGCACTATCTATTTAAAAATTCAGAATATTTTTTCTTTATGTTTGAATATCGATTAGGCCTATATAATATATAACGTTGCCCTACCTAACCTATAACAAGAAAACGTACGGATAAGGATAATCATAAGCATAATACAAATTAATATAGATTAATGTCATATTATGCTACTAGAGTTCTATGCAGCTAATCAAATACAAACAGATTATTGTATACTATGATGTATGTTTTTATGGGAATGACAATTGATTAGGACAGAGATTTGTTATTTTTATATAGAAGAGAGGCAATTTTGAATATATAAAATATTAACAAATTGTGATACGGTAAAGCTGTTTTTTACCTGGTTAAAAAAAGCCAAATCTATATATTTATAAAATTCAATGTATGTCCGTCTGTTTGTACGTTTGTCTGTTTGTATGTTTGTCCTTTATGCGTTACCAAACCGTCCATCCGATTGCTTTGAAATTTTGCATAGTAACACAGGTTAACCCTGGGAAGGTTTTAGGCCATTTACCGAAGTCCTAGGACATTAGGGCTACGCCCCAGTGGCCCTCAAAGTTTCAATGTTAATCTTATGGAAGGTCAATCTTAAGGATGAAGAAGAAAGATTTCTTTTGATTTTATCAGGGGCACAAAAAACAGCTGTTCGTATGAAAAGCTTAAAACAGCTGATTTTGATCAACAACTGATTTGGATCAAAAACTGAATATAATTTTAGGTTAGGTAAATCAAGCAATGAGCAGAATCCCATTATAATTTACATCGGCCCTCAGGGATACGAATTACAGGCTTTCAAAGTTTCAAATTAAGCAATAGCGAAGCATTGCCGGGTCCACTAGTAAAAAATAAAGTTGTAAATTTTAATAGTGATAAGTGTTTTAATAAATTATGATATTTGTTGTTTGTGTTTGCTATTATCTAACCTGAAAAACTGTTGCTTATGAAAAATAATTACCTTATTCTAAATTTGTTAAATTTTTGATTGCTATGGTAATAAATCTAAACGATTTCAAGAAAAGTCTGTTGGTTCAGTATAAATAGTCCTTACCTAAATTTGAAATATGCAACAACAGATGTTTGAATTATAATACAGTAATTAGGCCTTAGTCCTTTTCGTTTATTTTTGTTTTTATTTTGTTATCTTAACCTAAAAAAAAAAACTGTTGATTGTGAGAAATAATTAAATGATTCTAAACTTTCCAATTCGGTTGCTGCGATAGTAAATCTAAACGCTTTAAAAAAAAGTGTATTGGTTTAGTAAAGGCCTAACCTAAAATTTTGTTATGCATATGATCCAAAACCAGCTGTTTTTGAATTGTAATATGTAACGACAGATGTTTGAATACTGTAAGCATTTTCGTTTATAAGCATCTATATATTAAAAAAATCCTGCTTTTTTTATTCACTCACTTCCTAAAGTTAATACTTAACCGATTTTGATGATTCTTTTTTTGAAGTGAAAACTTCTATAGCGACGTTGGGTATTTTTTTAGGGAGGTAAATCACCGTTTCGAGTCACGTCACGTAACGCAACATTTTTGTAGGGAGGTAAATCGTCGTTTCTCGTCACGTCACATAACGCAACATTTTCGCTTAGACCGGTGTGTTTATTATGTATAGCCTTTTATACATATATACTTGTGTATAGTATATATGAAGAACAAGGACCGATGACAATGCAATATACGTTTTTTGGGTGTAGTAAGTGAGCACTGGTCATGGTCCCCAGAACACGTTTTCGGGTGTCATTAAAAACTTTATATACAGGGTGATTCACGACGATATACAAAAACTTCGGGAGCTCATTAATTTTGTTGGGTGTAGTAAGTGAGCACTGATCATGGTCCCCAGACTAAAAAATAAGAAAATAAATAATAGTTTAAAAACTAAACAAAATACGCTTTAAAAGCAAACCGAACTAAAAATTTGAAAATAATTGTAATTATTTTATTTATTTATTAACCAGGAAATAAAATGTTAATCAAATCCAGTAGTTAATCAATATTCATTTTACACGCTGTAAAATTCGCATAGAAGTTTTCAATTCTATTGTGTGGTCATATTCACACCCAATTTTCTTTTAAAGATAATTTCAAGTTCTAAGTCACTGTGAAGCTAAATATTTGATTTACACTTTTATTTTGGTTACATTCCGAGTTTTAAAATTGTATCAGTATGCTACAACTAAATTAATAGGAAATAATTGGTTCTAAACAGCTGATAACCTAATTGAGTTTCAAATAAATAAGTTATTTACTTTACTCAACCTGTCAACAGATGATTTAGGTTATGTTATTGTTGAAGTGTTTAGATCTGCTGTGTATGTTGGTCTCTAATTGAACTATGAAGTTTTGTTTAGGCTTTTTATTTTTGTCATCCCTGATAATAAATGAAAGTAATATTGTTAAGATACGTGGAGATGGTAATTTAATTGAGAATTTGAATACTTTTAATAAATTAAAAAGGTGGAAAACAAGTCGAATTTTGTTAATTTAAACAAGTCGAATTTCGACCGCATGAGGTACTCGTTTTCGTTTATTTTTTATTTTGTTAAACTATCCTGAAAAAACTGTAGGTTGTGAAAAATTTATAATTTATTCTAACCGGGTTTCTTTCGTAATGAATGTGTATGCATTCAACAATCGTGTGTTGGTTCAAAATAGGCCACACCTAGCTTTTGATTCAAATCAGTTGTTTTATCTGTTATAGTGTTGAGAATGAACCCAAAAACAAAACGTACAATAATATCCAACATTTATATTTTTAGCTAAAACTCCAAACAAGTTAAATTCTAGAAAGAAAAACCTAAAAATATATTGACTTCCTGTCAGAAAATGAATTGACAGAAAAATGTGTTTGGATTTTTTGGCTCTCGTACTAGTCGGAGAGACTTAGAAAACAAACGTATGTACCAAATCAGACGTAAACGGTGGCCGTTCCGTTAGAGTTCAAACACACATATATACATACAACTTCTAATGACACCCCTAAACGTGTTCTGAGGACCATGATTGGTGCTCATTCACCACGCCCGACCTTATTTCTCACCATAAGAGTCACTAAAGTAGCTCATATTTTGTATGGAAATTTGATATAAATGAAAATAAACATCCTATAATGTCATCTAAACAGTCTTATAATTGTTTGGAAAATTTAATAATCTTGTAATCTTTTGAAAAGTGTGTATCTTAAAACCTGGTAACAAAAATTACATAATAACTGCCAATGTGTTAAGAAAGTTGTTCAAGATCAACTAGTTTGCGAGTGGGAGCTTTTACTCGGACCACTTTGTAAATTAGTTTATTAACAATTTAAAGTCAATGCTACATAAAACATTCGACACATACGAGCAAATAATAGTAATAATAATAAAATAATTTACTATTCAAAAGTAGGTATGTTTTCTACGTAAAATGATGCAGTGCCAGTTGTCAATGATTTTATGATGAAATTGCTTTGTAGAATACTGTTCGTACAAAAACTATTTACACTAACACATTTAAGTCTCTAAGGAACAGCTTTTGGTTTTTGCTGCACAAAATGTGAATTAAAATATTTTATTAGTGCCACTGTATATCTCAGTAACATTTAAAACTATAGATTTGACACTAATAACAGTCTTTTTCCCCCTTCCTCTACGTGTATTTTACTCCCAAAGTAGTTTTGTTCAGATCATAAGTCATATGTACCAAGATAGCTGGCATAATATAATCGTTCACAAAAAAAATACTTTTTTATTTATATTATTATACAAACTTAACCTAAAAAATTTGTTGGTTATGAAGAATAATTAACTGATTCTAAACCTCCATTTAGATAGGTCTGTGACGTATCAGCGGCGTGTCAGTTCAGTATTATTAGCGAATATTTGTAAATTAACAGAAGTTTAAACTTTTATAATTCTATTAAAATAGAAATAATTTATACCAAAAACGTGGTTTCGGTTGTTGGAATTTTTGGCCACTCGTTTGAGCGACTTAAACATCCAACGCGTGTACCAAATTTCAGCCAAATCGGACGTAAAATGAGGCCGTTTAAGTGCTAACACATACATATATAGAACATTTTAATGACCGTACAAATGAGCCTTGGTCATTGCCCACTCCCGGACCTTAGGTCTCACCTTATGAGTCACTGCAACATAAAATCTATTACAATCTTTTATTTGGCCCATGAATTAGTTTCTCTGTAAATCTATGTAATTGAGATAGTATATTTGCAATAAGTTTTTAGATTAAACAGAGTTTCAATAAATGTAATTTCTTATACTAAAATATAAAAATAGTGGTAATAAAATATTGTTCAGTCATGAAGAAAATACAATTAAGATTTAAAAAAAGTAAATATCACAAACTGTAAATTCCCACCCAAATAAAAAAATAACTCGCTGAAACTGCGACCTAGTTTATTATATAAACTGACGCAATAACGCAACGCTAAACCATTTGCAGAGAGCAGCACCTGCTGCAGAAGTAGGAAATGTAATGTGCAATTGAAATGAATCACATTGTGTACCAGCGCTTGTTTCTTCACAGGTGCAAAATCTGGCGGTGTTGTAGATAATTAAACGCAAATAAAATGTATAGTCTGCATGTTAGTTTTAGACGTGACTTTTGGAAGTGTAAATTTAGTTTTAATTCATCGATTAACCTTTCCAGCCCAAATTATACACGCTCAGTCTCATAAATATACATCGCAAATCAGCTGTGAGAATGATTTCTCGGCAAATGAAGGTTATCCAGTGTTGCCAACATTACAGAAACAATCTAAATACAACTCGCAACTTCATTATTATTTTGGGATATATTATGTCCTGTAAACATACATTTAAATAAAATGATACGAAAACTTGATGCTCACCTGGATGTGATAAACACATAAAGTTTCACCCATTATTCTTGACTTTATATTGTCCTCAATTCCGCCGTTTTTACCTCACTTCCTCTCACTCTCTCTCTCTCTCTCCACTTCGCTTTTTCCACTTGCCTAATAATATAAAGGTATTCATTCTATCTATTTATTTAGTTTACATAGTTTTTTTAAAGTATTTGTATAAAACACGCCATATTACAACACATTGGAACAATACACACAAAATACAATTAAACAACAAACAGCTTAAACAATAGAGATGAATATACAATAATTATTATTAACATAAGTACAAAAAATTCTAAATCTGTAAGAATACGATAATAAGATAAAAGACAATGCAAAGAAATGAAATCACATCTATTACAAAATAATACGACCATAATGAACAAACTCATCCACTGAGTAAAAGGATCCAGACAATAGAAATTGTCTAAGACTGTTTTTTTTAAAATCCTGTAGTTTGGTGAGTTTTGAATGCTTTTAGGAAGCTTAATCATGAACTTAGCACCAGCTTGTGAGGGAAGTTTACTGTATAAATTAACCTGGGCTGTCTGTAAAAATAGTCCCAAGCTTGCCCGGTGCTGTAGTTGTGCATGTCCATATTTTGGACATGATCACATTTCGATTTAAAAAAAAGCATCATTTCAAGTATAAAAATACATGGAAATGTAAGCACTCTAATTTTTTTTTAAATAATTTTTTCAACTTTGTTTTTTATTTATTTCCCCAAAAAAGAAACTCAAACGATTGTGTTCAAATTATGATACAATAGCCCTAATAGGCTGTTAACAGTATCGATGTACGACTGTATAGCTTCAAATTTCTCGGTACCAATATACCCGAGCTAATTTTAACACTAATACTGCTAATGTTGTCATTCCAGCTCAACAATTAATCAATTAGAAGACCCAAAAGTTTTATTGATTGCAATTCTTCAAGTATACTCTCACCTAGCATGACACTTGGTGTCTGATTTAAGCCATGCTTTCTACTGAAATGTATGTACTTAATTTTACATTGATTGATTATTGAATTGTTTTCAGCAACATACTCTACAGTGGCATTGGCTTGTATAAAAGCCTTCTGCTCCAATAATGTATCTCTAGAAAGTCTAAATATCTTGTATTTCAATAAATCAAAAATACAAAATACTTAAAATATGGTGACTGACACTCATAATGATACACTAGGGGATGTGGTAGTTCACCTGGTTAAATTGCAAGAACTTAAGGGGCTCAAGGTAGACCTTACGGTGTCAGATATGGTGACAAGGATACTAATCTTTCCATTCCTTAACGATCATGATCGATGGTTTCCAGGACGCACGAGGTGCTGGACCTAGAACAGGTAGAAGTACACAAGCATGGTATACGGATACTCCAAAATGACCAGCAGAGTTGGAGTAGGAGTTTCTATTCCTAGGTGCAGCTTAATTTATGGGCTCACCATCAAATTTCTGGCAGAGATCGTTGAATTCAATAAAGGACTTAAGGGAGCTAGGATTGATATCCTTTATGATAGCCAAGGCACTGGACTCATCCACTAATCAATGATAATTTAGGACTACTTCAAAGTAGCGAATAAAATCGCTAGACTCAATAAAGTTACTCTTAAATGGATGTCTGTCCATGTATGCATAAATGGTAATGAAGCTGCAGATAGCCTTGCTAAAGTTAGAGCAAAAAGCCCTCCATTGCCACAGATCCTTTCTGTGGGAGGTACAAGAGGTCCGGCAGAGATCAGTGGTGTTGATCCCAAGACCCTCCTTGGTTTCATAAGAGACCTGGAAGGTATTCTGGGATGACCACTAAAGGGAAGTTCTTACTACAATAGATCCTGTTAAGACCAAAATAGACAGTGGTTGGGAGGCCTTGGATTCCTCCATCCCATGAAACAAACAACACTACTCTTAATTTAAAAAGCAATTCAATCAAGTTAAGCAAAATTTTCCCACCTTTTCCTTTGATTTTTATTATTTACTGCTTATAATCGTTTTCTGCCTGAACTGCTGTTACTTTAAATTACCTATAGATACAATAGGTTTATAGATTTATGTTTTCTTTTAGTTTCCAAGTCACAGAGGTAACAATGTTAACGTTAACTAAACATTTTAACCGTCACGTGGTTTCCCTTCATTCCAATGGCGCTTTTCGAAAACTTACTCAATCTTCAGAATTATATCCTTATTTGAAGTTCATCAATACATAAAAAAACGCACAACAACACATATCAGTTTCTTACTTAAGGTGTTCCGTATAGTGGTCCAAAGACGGCTGCATACTCTAAGGAGTATGGAAAGAATTCAAAAACAACAAAAACCAGCTCTTGAAAGACCAACATAATTTCTCCTCAAACATGCTCTATGACACGGCAGTCAGTATCAAAGATAACAAGATTTTAGGGAATCGTCTGTGGCGGTTCCCTCGCTGCCAGTCAGGCTTCTTGAGCGACGGCGTCCTTCCTTAGCGGGTTTGTTTTCGGATCTCTTGCGTGCCTAAACACGTTGTCAGGATTATTGGTGTTGAATGTTCTTCAGAACGAAGCGGAGAAATGATTGTTTTATTTTAAAGTGTTTATGAAAGAACAACTATTTAAAATTGTCTGCAGTGAACTAACAACTAACTTAATGAAGGTAAAGGCAAACTACAGGTTGACTAAACCTTGCGTGTTCTGGAGTCTGCTGCAGACCAAGGTTACTAATAGACTAATTTAAGCTTGAATATTTGGCCTCAAGCTGGCTCCCTCCCTTTAGTTAACTAAACTCTGACTTCAGCATATTTTTGTGTGCAAACCATATAAAGCACGATCTCTATCAATATAGATTAAGAATTACTATTATTCTCTAACTATGGTTATTGCTATTATCTATTAATATAAAGCTAGACGGTAACACTGATTCACTGACATTAATTATGAGGCACTTCCCGTAATCGTACCCCCCTTAACCTTATACTTGAATTATTAAAGCTCTCGACGAGAAACTTTTGGGAAAATTGTCAGAATTTAACATTTTAATTTTAAAAGCACCTTTGGGCGAGAAAGATTTTTTAGATTTTTCAATTTTTCATTTTTTTACTTTGAACGCGTTTTGTAAGAAATCGGTAAGAGATAGCAAACAATGTTAAACACAAAAGTTGTAGAAAATGCAATTTAAAACAGGAGATTTTCCGTCAGATTCAATATTCAATCATCCATTAAGCCACTATTCATCCGAGAAGGGAGGCTCCGCCCAACGTCTTTAAAGCTAGACGGGTTCACTGATTCACTGATTCACCGACACAAACTATGAGGCACTTCCTGTAATCTTACCCCCCTCGACCTCAAACTTGAATTAAAGCTCTCGACGAGAAACTTTCAGAAAAATTTCTAAAAGTTAACATTTTAAATTTTGAAAGCACCTTTTGGGCGGGAAAAGGTTTTAAATTTTTTAATTTTTCCACTTTGATTGCGTTTTGTAAGAAAACGGTAAGAGATAGCAAAACATGTTAAATACAAAAGTTGTAGAAAATTTAATTTCAAACTTACGATTTTCCATCAGATTTAAAATCCAATCATCCCTTTAGCCGCTATTCACCCGAGAAGGAGCTCCGGCACACAATCCTTCAAATTTTTCATTTTAATCTTATGGAGATAATGTTTAATGAGTTTGAGTCAGCTGCCAAAAAAACAACTGATTTATGTTCGGTCACCTATGTACAAACGAGCCAAAGATTAACGAGATTCTTTAGCGAATTTTCCAACTGCGAGCGAAGCGAAGTGTCCAGGGGCAGAGCCACTAGTTATTATATAAGGTAAATGCCACATTCGTGTAGTAACAAAAAAAAAATTTCTCGTGTAAATTTGTTTTAAGTTAACGGTTTTAAAGATATTCTTAAAATTATAAAAATAAATTGGCTTATTGCGACTAAACTAAGATGATTTTGAAAAAGATTTGCGGTACATTTTTCATTTTATCACCGTATACAATCCAATCATTTATATACCACTAAGGATTTTTGTTACAGCCTGTATACACATATAAAATTTAAAATGTATTTCAATACGAGGCTATGTCATAATAACAACGTTAAATTATATGCAAATAATCGTACTTCATCCTCTAATTCTGCACTCAAGTTGCTAATTAATTGTGTATTGTGTTAATGGTTATACATATGATCGTAAATTAAGAGCAGTTATTTATAGGTGATTAATTATAATACGATTTAATTTTACTGTATTAATGGGCTTTGTAATATGAAAGTTTGTGTGTTGAATCAGTAGTTCCAAGCTATTGTTCAGTGACTACACCGTAGTGAAATTAGGAAACAGTTATTCAACTGAACAGTTAAAAGCTGGACTACCCCAGGGAAGCTGATTGGGACATATGATTTATATAATTTATGTGAATAGTTTATCCAAACTCATAAAAATTTCTGCAAACTGTACACTTAAGCGGACGACACAGCTATTGTAGCTACTCATAAGAATGTAGAAACTGCAGAAAGAATGTTTCCGAATGAATTTGACATAATTTTATTGTAGTGTCGCGATAATTTGTCGGTTTTATAAATGGAGAAAAATCTAAATAGTCCAGTCAATAAAGGGGTTGTAGAGGGAATTGTTTAAAAGAAATGACTTTAGGACTTTATTTAGAGTAGTTAGGAGGTAAACATAGTAAAAGTCGCTAGACATGAAGGGGAGCGGGGCGCAATGGTGCCTGAGAAGGTAATGTTTTACGCTTTTTCACTTACAAATTAAAATCGTTGTGTTTTAGGCCTAGAGATAAAGGTATTCTTAGCGAAATTGAAGCCAATTAGATTTCATACAAGATTGTTGTTCTATTAATTTGTTCTCTATTCCTGAAATTTCTAGAGATATACTACCTTGAAAATATATAAAAAAAAACATTTTTTATCTCAAATAAGAAATAATCTAAAAATCACGTTTACCAATCATTTAATTTAAAGGTTACCTATTAAATTTTAATATTATACTGTTTAAAGTCGAAACTGTATTGTATTTAACTTCAGTGCTCACTGGTAGATAGCGTAGTTGTTGTATTTAAAAGCAGAACTGCGTTGCCATAGCAACTATTGATCTGTTGTTTACGAATTAAAATTATTTGAATTTTTAATACTCACTAGTATTAATTTATATAGTGCAAGGAGTGAAGGCGAATTGTAGAAAGTAAATGATAGTTGTTATCATAATTGCCCTCATAGATTATCTTTTCATGACTAAATTTACACTGGAAAACATAATTTTACAACACATGGTAGTGGTTGTTAACGTAGTATTGTTTGTACCCAAACCTGCAGGGATACTTGGGATTAATGCAGGATTGGGAAAAACTCTGGAACCCAATTAATAGCGAATTTCCATAGGCTGGATGAGCTATTACATTGGATCTTATGGTGAAACCTAAGGTCGAGAGTGGCCAATGAGCACCAATCATGGTCTCCAGAACAAGTTTTACTAGTCATTAAAATCACATATGTATGTATAGATGTTTTCGCACTCTAACATCGGCATTTTTCGTCCGATTCGGTCCAAATTTGGTACATATGTTGGGTTTATAAGTCACTCGGACGAGTTCGACAGCCAAAAATATTCAAAAATCAGAAGCACGTTCTTTGACCGGAAGAAATTATTTGTGATAGTTTTCTAAAAGAATAAAATATAGGAGACCATTCTGAACGTTTTGCCCGTCTGGTTCCATACAAGTACACAGTACAAATCCACGTAGGGGATTTTATCGTGGTTCTAATTTTTAATCCGAAGGCGACTGCCGGGATGCAAACTCGCGGAGAAATTTCGTCTGCTGAGAACGAAGCGAATCAGTCCATAATCCGAGGACGCAAGGGCAAGGTAACCTAAGTAGCTCGGAGCTACTTAGGAAACCAAAGTGTGTACTTAATTTGAACCAAATCGGAAGTAGAATGCGGCCGTTAGAGTGCGAACACATATATTTTTTCAAGACACCCGAAAATGTGTTCTGGGGACCATGATCGGTGTTCATTTACTACTACCGATCTTAAGTCTCAACATAAAAGTCACTGAAAAAGCTCATCTTTCCAAAGGAAATTCGCTAATAATGTAGTATAAAACTAAGAATACATAATTTTCATTTCATTGTACTACCTTTATTCTATCATTGTTAGGTTTCAAGACCACGATGTAATGAAATATTGTGGCCTTAGCAGAGAGAGGGGAAGCGCATTAGCAGGTTAATGAGACTTAGGGTCCACCGAGGGGTTACTGCACTAGGGGCGGCAATGTGTACAGGGTGGTATAAAATGTATTACATCCAACTATGTCAACACAGACAATAAAATAATAATGTGTAGTAAAGAGGGTTTTTTTCACTATTTTCTCAAAACCTGACAGATAGTTGTAATTCCTTTCAAACAACGTAACTTGACGCTAGAAACAGTTCTCATTTTAATTTAAAAGTACCAGGAGACCGAGCTAAAGCTCGATTATAAGCAGGGCCTAGTTCGCTCACGTCAATAACTATTATTGCAAATTTCCGTGAACATCGTTTAGGTTAGGCCTATAACATTAAACAACTAAATAAAGGGTATGTATGTTTATTTAGCAGAAGTATTCGTTGTCATGGTAATTATAAATAGATACAACATTAGGCTTACCTCTAATAAATACAGTTTAAAAGAAAACATATGATTATTGTAATGGCATTGAAAACATTTGCATCAGCTGTGCTTCGTTTAAAAGAAAACAGATGATTATTGTAATGACATTGAAAACATTTGCATCAGCTGTGCTTTGTATTGTTTAAAATGGACAAATTTCACTTATTAATTTAATAAAAAGACGTAGAAAACGAATTTTCCCAGACTGGTGTCCATTTCCAATCGATTTCTCGTGGCCAAAAGCCCCATATAAAATCAAAAAAATCAAAAAATCAAAAATCCTTAGACGGTAGACGGAGATTCCAGATCCATTTAGCAGACAGACAATTATCTCTCGCTTTAGAAGATAAGATTATGTGACTTGGCTAATAAAAATGATCAATTTAGCCCAATACCTATGACTAACTAAAACCAAACTTGTGAATTAAAACATACATAACAAATACACGGTAGCAAAATATCACTCATAATCTTGTACCAGATTTTTAAAGTGTTAACTCTATAGGCGCACAACGTCAAAAAAATGTTTACACTTGTTAATGATGGTGAATCGGATTTTAAATTCACGCGTTCCACCATGCATTTTCTGAAACGCTCTACTGTTATACAGTGCACATGTGTATCCGTCTGTTTGAAAAAAAAATTTGGTCTTGCCGAGATTCGAACCAGCAGAGTCCATCACCAGGCTAATGCCTTAGCCGTTTAGGCCACGAACGCATTGTTAGTTTTGTATGTTTGAATTTTTGTATATAAGTGTAACAGATTGACCTATGTCATAAGCTAGCCTGATAACGTAAACACAGTGTATAGTTTAATTGGTAATACCACTGAAATGGATATTGTGCTTCCTAATTTCATAAGTTGTGTTAAAAAGTTTACACTTCTTTCGTGTGGTCTTAAGCACACTATTTACATTTTTTTTTTTCTAAAACACAAATTTCTATTTTAAAACTCATTTTGGAGTATAAGAATCCAAGACAACGATATGATTAAAAGTTATAGGACTTATATTATTGTTTTCTTTACATGTTTCGGTTCTTATGTCAAATTATCAGATCTTCACTCATTTGAGTTGGTTGCCACTGTCATAACAATTCATGCAGATTCTCACCATCTAACTACTCAAAAATTGCCACGTACAACAGCCTTATACATGGGTTTGTAACAGTACCCCTTCATAAAAATTCTGTCGATTATCACAATAAGGCACATGAAAGAGTGAATAGTTATAAAAGGTCTGGTCAATATTTTACTAAAGAAACATTTAAATAAAAAACCAAAAATAATGAAAATAATAAAATTTATGTTTTGACCGGATAAGGTACGGTACTTCCCAAAGTACTAACGAATATACTCAATAAGGTGTATGTAACCACAGCGTATAATGTAATAGCTTCATTCCCACTAAGGTATTGCCACAGTAAATATTTAACTAAGATGAATTGAACCTGGAACAGCTGTTACCCAATACTAAAGCAGTAATCAACTACAACATCCGAGGTCTGTCTTGAAGAGTTAAATTTTCTTCGTGATCTCTAAACTGTATAATTCCATAATGTAGTAAAACTTTTAATTAAATTACAAGTGAAAAAACATGGACCAAGACCGGGATTCGAACCCAGGACCTTTGCCTTTCCGGGGCAACACTCTACCACTGAGCTATCCTTATCCTCCAGATATTGGTCGATGTTAATTAAAGATGGGTTCAAATCCCGGTCTTAGTCCATGTTTTTTCACTTGTAATTTAATTAATTTAACCCTTGCTGAGGAAGCGTGTAAGCAGGTAATTTATTACAAATTAAAAATAAAAACTTTCAAACTGGATACCCACAAAAACTAAGTGAATGTCAATCAGTTGATAGTTGTTTCTTGTGTTGGACGGACGTTACAATGAAAATGATCGAAGAAGAAAGTTCTAACGATGATTTCACTACACAGAAAAGGAAAAGAACATTAATCCTGGTCTATTACTTAAAAAGGTAAATGCGGAATACCAGATATTGGTTAAGCAATCATTCTCAGCTTAGGCGAGAAACTGGGGAGTTTGTCACTTGATTTTGTGGATTAGATGACAATAATTTTCAGTTATATTATCGTGTTTCTAGACAAAAATGTTAAGAGCTGTTATCATTGATTGTTTCGGAGTTAAAATTGTCATTCATAACTTTACTGCTGTGTTCCATAAGCTTGGGAATTGTTTTACGATTTCATTGAACTGCTCCGTAGTGTTTATCCATCTCAACTGCGTTAGTAAAAAAAAAAAACAATACCGTTGAAGATGGCAAATGTTTTTTGTATAGCGGAACTTATCCCTGCGTTCAGACTATGCGCACAGCTAATCCAGTTTTCTTAGCTCAGCTTTGGATAGTTTGCGGTTGGCACAACTGCATATTATAGCTCGCGCTGCTATGTGAGCTGAGCTAAGCTAAGTTATTGGTCGACAACCCACTTTACGCCTTGGAGTACATACACTGTCAAACAGTTGTGCACCCACTTTGCCTATGCAGCGCCTGACTTCATAAAGCACAATTATCAATGTGCATCTGTTTTGCCTATGCAACGCCTGACTTTTTTAATAAAACGACAAACTTGCAAATAGGCTCTCAATATAATGCAGTAAAATCTTTTCATATTCAAACTGCATTTGATAGAGTCTGGCATGAAGTTTTACTCTATAAATTGCAAAGGGACCTTCCAAAACAATTTTACCAAATAAATAGTGAAGTCATATTTGTCTGAGAGATGCTTTAGGATGAGGCATGATTGTGCATTTCCTGAGGTAAAAGAACATAACAGCAAGAGTTCCCCAAGGAAATGCTCTTGGACAAATTCTGTATCTTTTATATACGAGTGACATACCTCATGACACTGATACAGGCATGGCTAATTTCACAGATGACACTGCAATCATTATAGCATTTGGGGCTAATGTAGAAGAAGCAACACGCAAAGTGCAGATATAGCTATTGATAAAGTTAGTATGTGGGAACACAAATTGAGAATAAAAGTAATGTAAATTTTAACAAAAGAAAGATAAACCCAAGACAAATTATATTAAGTGGCCATACAATATCTCCTGAAAATAAAGCTAAGTACCTTGGATAGACACTTGACACAAAAATCCATTGAAAAGGATTAAGAAGAAAAATACAGACTTAAATAATAAATTCAGTCAAATGAATTGGTTGCTTAGTAGGGGATCTGCATTAGATATTCACAATAAACTTCTTGTATCTACACAAATATTAAAACCAATTAAGATTTATTTGATACAGCTGTGGAGCTGTAGTAAGAAAAGAAATATTAAAATGATTCAATCATTTTAAAATAAGGTTCTGCTGGTTAAAGCATCAAAGTTCGTACGAAATGACGACTTTCGTCGTGATATCAGGATGAATACTGTCTCAGAGGTGATTAAGAGATACGCAATCATGCACTAGAATAGACTGTAAAAACATGATAATGTTTTGTTTAATGGATAAAACAGAAGATGTGCGTCGCCTGAAGCGAACAAACCCTTGGACATTAGTGGACGTTATTGTGTAAACCACATGATCTTTGTATGTATCTTATTGGACTACATCATTGAATGGTGTTCTAAACACTGTGATATATGAAATGTAAATTGCTTGATAGGTCAAAATTAGGTGTAATTATTATAAAATAAAAACATATTCAAGTTTTTGTTCAAGTTTCAATAACGCTGTAGTATTTTTGTTTTAATGTTACAACCTGGACGCAAATAGTGTGCGATATCACCCCTTCTAGCTTACCTAATACTACTATTTCTGAATCCAGATCTACTGCTTCAAGTAAGTTACAATAAATTATTTATATGTGTTGTTACTTGTTTTTCCTCGATATCATCCATACAAATAAATAGTTTGGTTAGGGCAAAGAACACTCAGTATCAAGAACCGTACAAGTTCCACGACCTTGAACTTGGCAGTAGAAGCTATCTTAATGATGGTTTAAATATAAATATATTTCCTTGGGTTTTAAAGCCAGAACAGAGCAAATAGGTTTGAACTTTAAACTTGGGTTATGAATAAGAATTATATAGTGAATAGAAAAAAATATTATTCCAAATTGGAACAATACATTTATTAATTTGGTCCGGCCGAGTTCTAAAAATAGTTGTGACTAAATCATTTCTTTTTGTAAATTTGAAAGGTACCCTCTACCTTATATATAATAATGAGTAATCATAATATCGTGCTTCTGGATCTATGATGATAGTGGCCGTGCTAAATAACGGCTTGCACACAAACAATAGCTGATGCCACAGTTTAAAGTTAAGTGGGGAGGAACCAGCTTGAGGCCGAATGTTCCTGCCTGAGCCAGACGGTTAGTAACCTTGGTCTAGAACAAAATCCAGACCACTCTAGGTGGGCTGTGCCTTTAACTTAGGGAATTTAAGTTTTTGTGTAAGTTCGGCCCAGCGGAGGAATTGATTGTTTTGTTTAAATAAAAGCTTGAAGTGAAAAACGGTTTCACCACCTTATTGAAGAACCTTATAAACCACAACCATCCTAACAGCGTTCGGAATCTGAAACGAGAGTGGAAGGGAACATCCTATAAGGATTCAAGCCATCGCCCAAGAACCACTCCCTGTCTAAAAAAACTATACATTTCTATATTGAAAACTTTGCCTTTTAATAACTACAGCAATAACACAACAAATAAGTACATTACTGGATGTGGAAGTTGACTTTTGAAAATAAATACACTGGGTTTGCTTTATGCAATTTAAAGCAATAAAAGCTTAATAATAACTGAATTTAAATTGAACAAAGTAGTGTAACATTGCGATAAAATAAATGGTGTTATCTGAGCGAGCACGTAGGTCATAACTCTAGAACCACTGATCTGATTTTAATTCAGTTGCAAGTGCAACATCTGTGAATGTGGTAGATTAAATTGAATAAAATATACTCAGCACTTCTACGTTTAAACTTGATATCAAAGTCAAAAATTACCAATAGATTCTAGCAATTAAATCTTGATTTTAAATTGTAATACAGTATATTTTTTAACATAGAAAAATGTTTACAAAAATTTGGAATGTTAAACACGTTCTGAATGTCTCAAATTCTTAATTCTGAAAAAGTCTGAATGTCTCAAACCTTGTGGAACTATTGATGCCGTTTTTCTACAGTTGTAACAATGTTTGTAATGTCGTTGGTAACGAATTTCTCTAGGAAACAAAAGCTAATGCAGTGGTAAATGAGCACCGATCATGGTTTCCAGAACAAGTTTTTAAGTGTCATTAGTCATAAAGACCATATTTATATACATGTATATACGGGTGTTCGCACTCTAACGACCGCGTTTCAAGTCCGAGTTGGTTCACATTTGTTACACATGTTGATTTTCTAAGTCACTCAAATGAGTTAGCCAAACAAATCCAACAATCGGAAGCATGTTTTTTAACAGGAAGTCACTTTTTTTAGATTTTTTGTACTAGAATGAAACTTATTTTGGCTTTTATCTAAAACAAACACATTTAGGAGATTATTCTGCACATTTTGTTTCTTTACACGATTTTTTAGCACGATTCTGCTTCTCCCAAGCAGTGCTTCTTCCAAGGTACAGTAAAAGTACCTTGTGTTTTACCTCTTGAAGCGACTTTTCCACTGCAAGCGAAGCGAAGCATTTCATAATCCGAGGTCGCAAGGTCAACCAAGAGAATGGAACAAAGCAGCACGTGGGCCGAGGCTGAAGTTTGAGGTGGAAATCAAATTATACAATATATTTTGTACACGTAGGCCTATTCAGATTAGACATCGTGCGTAGACCGATTTCTCAAGGTTGAAAACCAAAACATATAAACTTTATTTTGGAAATTCACTCAACTCACGTCAGCAGTTCAGCTTTGTGATTGAATTATTGTATTTTGGATAGTAACGTCCAGCAAAATACTTCCCTTAAAATTAATTATTTGAGGATGTAATAATAAATATTTAAAAAAATTTGCTCAACACAATTATGTAAGATTAAATTTAGTGCCACTTTATTAATATTTTCCTGTGTGCATAAATAATTATGTGTACTTACCTTGCGGCTTGTGTTATACTTAAACACTCTTAATTAACTTTAATTATTTATGAAAACAATTTCCCTTCTAATTCTCAGAAATAGTTTTTGTTAAATGTTCCCCTCTATAAATTAAAAGTATTTAACAATATTTTACAAAGAAACTCATTAACAAGACGTCATTGCTCCATTTATAAATGTTTTCTTATTGGGATAATTAGGCATTGCAATATTTTCCGTACTTCTTTGGCTGCATTTACCATTTCTCAGTGAAATTTAACAAAATTTTAATTCCGTTATGGCTCACTGATTAGCGATTTTATAAATTCTTTATGCAATTATGTCAAATAATCCAACTTAATACTACGTTTTTATTAACTCACTTTGGCTGAACCAATTTTGTAAACTATTTTAAACTAACTTTCTGATTGTCTACAGACTGGCATGCAATAATATTGGGTCACCACACACTCACACCCTCCAACTCTCACCCCAAGCACACACAATGCACGTACACAAAATAATATACTGCACTTGCTTATTGTAAGCAGCCGCAAGAGTGTAAATACACAAATTTTATGTTAAATTTAAAACATAATCTAAAAAATAAATAGTTAAATTTTTTTTAAAACAGGTTTTTAAAATAAATTAAAGAGTATAAAATAATTCCTTCTTTAAAAATATTTATACTCTTATATATTTATTTTCCTGTAAACATTGGTTTTATTAAATTTTTTGTTAATAAAAAATGCTGCAAAATTCAAAAGACAAAACGCTGGGCGCACGCAGTACATATTTATAAACACAAATTCACTAACACGAATTAGACGTGTTTAATAAAACAACATTTTTGATTTAAATATCTATTTTAGGTTTGTCTTACCTTATGTACCTATTGCAATTTCGGTCGTTCGACCATCTTCAGTTTAATATAAAACTTCATAAAACTGTTCACATCACTAAGCATAAATTTCACTCTAAGATTGCGCAGATTGTATATTGTTTAAACAAAAAACACAATATTCACTAAAGTTGCGTTCTGAGGACGTTCACGTCTGACCGGTGGTCTGATATTGTGTTTTAAATATGTCCCTTTTCTTTATCTCCAGCCAGAGAAAGCGGACTATGTCCTTTAATTAAAGTATCGTACACCATGTTTGACTGGAAAACAAGTTGGTTATAGAATAAACACGCGAAATCGTACTATGTAGCTTTGTGTATTTCACATTATTCAATTGAAGGGTTGATAGCAAAAATCAGATTAATTTTTTTCAGAATAAGCTTTAACAAACTTAAAACTAATGGACCTATCCGGTTTTTGCTGAACAAATTTGTACTACACAGGTTTTTGTTAAAATAAAATACGTTTTTATTGTGTTTAACTTATAAAAATAATAGCCAATGAATTTTCAGATAAAATATTAACTTGTTGCATTATGGAAGGTTCGAGTGGAGAAGGTTCGAGGTAGGCAATATGGCTGCATTACTTCCACGTTAGTGTTGTAATTGTAAAAAAAACCTTATTGGGCTATTACATCGGATTTTATAAATCGAAATAAATAAAAAATTATTAGTAACTTTTTCAAATTCGACTTAGTTTAGTCGCAGTTCACCGTAAAATTTTGTTTTATAATTTCACTGTAACTCCAGAAATAGATAAGACATTTAGTTAAAATTAATTTGGCATAAGCGTTTTGTATGTATGCGATGTACAAGTGTAAGAAACACTAAGAATGTATTTAAATAATTAAAAAATGACGGCTATTACAAATGTTTAAAGTGGAGTATATTGAAAGCTGTTGACGTAACAAGAAATGTACAAAAAAATTTTTTTTTTTAATGACAGGTGTCTGTAGGTTAAAAGACCAAGTTATTGAGAAAAAACTGGAAACATAATATTTTGGTTATTGTTTACAACATTTAAAACTAGCCTAAAACCAAAATTTTAGTGTAATGGTTTTGATACTAAAACTATAAGAATGCAAAAATGTTGTTTTTAGGGAAATTTTGGATGTTGTAGATAATTACCAAGAAATTATGTGTGTTTAGGGTTTTCCCTCAATAACTCGGTTATCTTCCGATCTACAGAAAATAAAAAAACTATTATGTTTGTCATTCAAAAATGATCTTTTTTATCGGGTTTAAAATATTCCACGTACAAATTTTTATCGGCCGCCATTTTGAAAATTATAAACATGAACTTTTCGTGTTGGTACATTTGTAAATCGTAACATACAAAACTCGTATACCACATTTGTACTCAATATCCTATCTATTTCTGAAGTTACAGTGAGTTTTTGTAAAAGAATAAATGACGGATAACAGTTTAGTTAATTTTTGGAATATCAACATCAAATTTGTTTTACAAGTTGAGTACACCAGTATAAATATTCTTAGTAAGTATGAACGATTTTTTTCATGTTATTTTTAAAAACGAGGCGCTTTAAAATACTCTTCTGTTTTACCTATCTCGTTTTAACTATAACACCTTTGGATTCAACGACTCCATTTTTGACATTTTTGAGCATATCGATTTAAAAATTGGTACAGAAGTTAAAAACACAATTGTTTTTTGCTATACTTATTTTAAAAACTATATTTAAAAAATTGACTAATCTGCAGCCGATTAACTCAAGCGTTTGGATGAAAAATCTAAAAAGATCTAAAATTATACTTTTGTAAGTTACTTGTGCTTTGAAAAGTAAATAATAAAAAAGGTTTATACTCCTTCATCTTGTTTGAATCTATATATTTAACTTGTAAAAAAACTTTCAGGTTGATATTTTGAAAATTTCTTAAACTGGAGCTGTTTAAAATGAATTGGTGGGTCCGGTACTCCTAAAATCGAGAAACATATTGATAAGTCAAGTGGCTCTAGATCAGGTAATTTTCAAGCTAACAAGCTGAAAATCAACATAAATGTTTAAAATACATATTTTAACTCATATACAAAGTTTCAATTCGATATATTAAAATTTAGCCAATTTGGAAGGAGCTAACGCTTCTTATATGAATAAATTGTCCCCTTTTAGTGATTTCCCCTGCTGCAAAATACATACCTGCATTATCGAATTTTTTTCAGACAAACGGTGGTATTTTTTGTTTTTCTCTATCTTCATCTCAGCTCAAAATATTAAGGATAATAAAAAAAAAAATGATAATCGATATTTTTTTCGACTTTGGGAAATGGATAGACTGGTAAACTTTTTTTATGTTAATCTACATACTTTAAGGTACTTATAAAAAAAAATCAGCAGTATTGCAAATTACTGGTAGTTTTAACCTATACCGACCGGGCTTTAAACGAATTAGAAAAAGTAACTAAACTTTTTTAATTTTATTTCAATGTATAAAATCCGATCCTGTATAGCACGATAAGGTGTTTTGTGACACTGTATAGTAAATAGCTTGGGCAATCACTGCATGTAGTTTTATACCTGTGTGTTTTAGGTTTCAGAATCGTTTAAATTTTGATAGGACTAGTTCTAACAACTTTAAATTGTTATTGTTAGTTTGTAGTCTAGTTGAAAATTGACAAAAACAAAACCAAAAATAAAAATTCCAAGACAAAATTCGCGCAGTGACGAAGTTGGGTACCGATCTTAATATTATCATTTCAGATGATTTATTAAAAGTTCAAGTCGCATCGACTAAAAATATTATTTAAGGTCGAAAGACAAAATAAACGGGTTTGCCATATATCGTAAGCGGTACGTGTTATCGTAAAATCAGTTTACCGTTTTGCAAAACTTACGATCCTCTACAAAAGGGAGTTTTATACTTATCCTCCGAATATCGTCCTTTAAATATAATGATTTCAAAAACTGTAAGAAGCGGTATTCGCCAAAGTACACAGTACAGAAATTAAAGCAACTAGTTCTGGTTTTAAGAAAAGCTGATTATATTGTATATTGTTGCCAGGCCTCGTTGATTCTAACTAGTTTATTTTTTTTTAAATTAATTAACGATGTAATTGTGTTTACCAATCCAGATAAAATTTTGATCGTAAAGAATTAGTTTCACTCATATGAAACTGGTCATTCCGGTAGTCCTGATCGATGCGATCTGCTGTAGAGTTTCAGGAACGGTTTCACAAGGCCATTAAGAATGACAACCATGATATACCTCTTCAGCAAGAATCCTTGGCCGGACATTTTTCAAAATGAACATCACTAATTCGTTGAGAAGAATGTTTAAAAACCTTTGTGGATTCCAGTACAGAATACAAACTGGTCACCTTTAAATTTAAGGGGGGGGGGGGAATATTTAATTTTGATTTAATGTTGCAATATAAACCCTGGGCTTCTACAAAGTGGGGGGATTTCAGTTAAAAGTCATGATCTCTTAAACGGTTTGAACAAAAAGCTTAAATAATTTACGAATATCTAGGGTAATTTATCTTTAAAGAAAATAAATTAAAGAAGCTTGTTAACTCGGAAATGTTTCTTTTGACATATTATGGTCTACTCCATTCAATATTGATGTATTTTGTACGACTCTGGGGTAATTCTTGTCCTTCAGGGATAGTTTGTATTAATGCAGAAAGAGCTATAAGGCTCATTGTTGGGTTATCATAATAATATAGACAATCCTGTAAAGGATTATAACTTTGCCTTGCCAGTATATACATATTGCAATTAAACTCATGTCCAACAAATTATACTGCAATTTGGTAACCAGTATGTGAAACATGGTTACAATGCTAGAAATAAATGTGATATTGTAGCTCCTAGTACTGTATTAGACTAGCTAAAAATCATAAGAGTTTTTATTACCAGTAGTAGTAAATACTATTCAATAAACTACCTCTGTATGAAAGAACTGTGCTTGAAAAAACTTTCAAAACTGTTATTAAAAAACGTCTAAAAAAGCTTTCTATTCTGTGGAGGAATTCATGAATTGTAATTTAATTGATATAAACTTGAAATGTGTTACAATGTTATGTACCTATCTGTATTCTAATATGACTTTTGTATATTGCATGTTATGTTTAACGGAAATAAAGCTATTATTATTAAACAAACAACACGTTACCGAATGTCGATATACCTGAAATACCTTATCTTTATATAAAAAAGAAGAAGTCCTGACCGACTGATTCATAATCAAAGTACAGCCAAAAATATGATAGCTAGAGCTTTAAAAATTTCAGGGTACCTTCATAGGTGAAACAAGAAAGGAATTTGCTTGCAACTTAAGGGTTGAATCCGGCCAAAATACGTTGTTCACTCCCAACCATATAACAGATAAAACAGCTGATTTGAATTGAATGCTTAGCAACACAATTTTAGGATAGGCCTATACAGAACCAACACACGTTAATTAAAAGTGTATGAATTTATTATCATAGCAACCAAATTGTAAGTTTAAAATTAGGTAATTATTTTTTCCAACCAACAGATTTTTCACCATGTGTGTTGGCGTGCGAAGCGAGTAGAGGGGGGCTCTCTTTCAAAATATAAAGTTTGAGCAAAATTAGTTTTATATTAAATTATAGGCTAAAGGAAGAAAGAGAGGTGGCATGTGAAGTATTAATTTATAAATTGAGAATTACTTTAAATGAGCAATTCTTGGATCTTTGTATCTGACGCGGATCTCGAAAACGGCTCTAATGAATTCAAAGAAATTTTGTATTTAGGTGTAGTTTTGATTTTTAAGTATCCCCATATAGTTGTATTTCGTGTAAAAACGCAATTTAAAAAAAAAATCTAATTTAAAAGTTCAAAAATTTCACATTGGGTCTTATGGGTTGCCATGTTGGTTAAACGAAATAGTAAATAAAGTGATCAAAACTGCTGTTTATAAACAAGCCAATTTAGACTGTTTTATCAGCTGTTCATTGGATAGTTTTTAATTACAGTTAAAAAAACAAGCTAATTTATACTGTTTTAGCACGTTGAAATTTAGAATAAATTGGGCCTAATTTAACAATTTATTTTGTCAAAAAAAAGGTAAACTTGGCAAAGATGGATAAATTCTAACAGTCAATTTTGTAATATAGGCCTGGCTCATTTCTGAAACATAGTATTGAGGATATGTTAATCCTGCAATAATTTGTACTATATTTAGGCCTGGTTTCAAAACTTTAGTTGACAGAAGATAGTACAACTAGGACTAAAATCGTAATGAAAGCACACTCACGTTTCTAAAGCAAGTATTTGAGGTTATAATTAATCTTGTAATTACTGTAAATATATTTAAGTCTGGTTTCATAATTTTACAAACCTATGTACAAACGAGCCAAAGATTAACGAGATTCTTTAGCGAATTTACCAACTGCGAGCGAAGCGAAAGCAGCCATCTGAGGCCGAAGGCCGAGGCGGGGTTGGGACGCGAAGCGTCCAGGGGCAGAGCCCCTAGTTTATAAACGGAGAATGACAAGTTTTCTTAACAATCTTACAATTTATTAATTTAATTCCTTGATTAGCTTACGTGTTTTCGTAAAGACATTGTCACAATAAGCTAATTAGTTTTTTATATTAACTTAGTTTTTAGAAGGTTTTCTTTTCTTTGCGTTCTGTTTCTTGCAACTCCAAAGAAATAACTGAACTCAAATAATAATTACTTGTATTACATTAAACCTTTCCAAAAATTAATAATATGATATTTTTTCATTTTTCAAATGAATAACATTGTTTTACATAAACATCTTTACTGTTATTTACTGTCCGCTCGCTAAGGAAAAACTCTCTTTGCGATAGTTTAACTTTTTTTGCTAACGAACTCGTTTCGTACCACTTAGAAAACCAATGACTATACCAATTTCCTACCAAATCGAACGTAAAATGCGTCCGTTTTGGTAGTGCGAACGGACTGTACAGTCCGTAAAGAGTGCGAACATATATACAGGGTGTACAAAAATTCCCGAACTGGTTTATTATTTCGTATACAAAGAAAATTTGAAGGTAGATGTGATTTAGGAACCTACTCTATGTAAAAATACTATTTTATTAAGATTTCAAAAAAATTATCCGCCATTTTGAATGTAACTTTGTTTTTGTTTTTTTAAATAGGAAGTTGTTCCATGTGATACATCATTTCAGTGTAGAATTTCAAGAGAAAACCCACGGTGAAATTTGCACATCCATATCTTTAACCGATTAAAAATGGCGGCCAAAAAACAACAAATCTTTTTTTAAGATTTTGCCCCATTTGTCTGCACTATTTTCTTTTTTTAATAGTAATTATTATTCTTTTTGAATTTAGAATTATATAAGCTTTGAAACGATATTTGGTTGAACCCCTCGAAATAAATTTTGTAAAATCAAAATGGCTGTAACTCAAAATTTTTAAATATTCCCAAATATCGTTGTGTTGCATTTAGCTTGAAATCTTATTTAATTGTAAATCCAAAAAGAATAATAATTAGTTAAAAAAAAAATAGTACAGCAAATTGGGGCAAAATCATAAAATACGATTCGTTGTTTTTGGCCACCATTTTTAATCGGTTAAAGATATGGATGTGCAAATTTCACCCTTGGTTTTCTCTTGAAATTCTATATCGAAATGATGTATCACATGGACCACCTTCCTATTTAACTGGTCCCGAACTGGTTTAATATTTCGTATACAAAGAAAATTTGAAGGTAGATGTGATTGAGGAACCTACTCTATGTAAAAATACTATTTTATTAAGATTTCAAAAAAATTATCCGCCATCTTGGATCCGCCATTTTGAATGTAACTTTGTTTTTTTTTAATAGGAAGGTGGTCCATGGGATACATCATTTCAGTGTAGAATTTCAAGAGAAAACCAACGGGGAAATTTGCACATCCATATCTTTAACCGATTAAAAATGGCGGCCAAAAAATAACAAATCGTGTTTTAAGATTTTGCCCAATTTTTCTGTACTGTTTTCTTTTTTTAATACTAATTATTGTTCTTTTTGAATTTAGAATTATATAAGCTTTGAAACGATATGCCACACAACGATATTTGGTTGAACCCCTCGAAATAAATTTTGAAAAATCAAAATGGCTGTAACTCAAAATTTTTAAATATTCCAAAATATCGTTGTGTTGCATATCGCTTGAAAGCTTAGTTAACTGTAAATCCAAAAAGAATAATAATTAGTTAAAAAAAAAAAAATAGTACAGCAAATTGGGGCAAAAGCATAAAACACAATTCGTTGTTTTTTGGCCGCCATTTTTAATCGGTTAAAGATATGGATGTGCAAATTTCACCGTTGGATTTCTCTTGAAATTCTACATCGAAGTGATGTATCACATGACCACCTTCCTGTTTATAAAAACAAAGTTATATTCAAAATAGCGGATCCAAGATGGCGGATAAATTTTTGGAAATCTTAATAAAATAGTATTTTTACATAGAGTAGGTTCCACAATCACATCTACCTTCAAATGTTCTTTGTATACGAAATATTAAACCAGTGCGGGACTTTTTGTATACCCTGTATCATTTATAACGACACCCCAAAACTTATTCTAGGGGTCATGATCGGTTTTCATTTCCGTTCACGCAACTGCACCGCTGATTACAGTTGAGCGAACCAAATTTATATCATTTAGGGTTTTAATCAACTATTTTGGAAGTTGGTTATGGCTGAAATATATTAGTAAAATTTGTTTGCGCTTCAGCTTCCATCTCCTAGTCCATCCAAATAGTACACTAGTAATCGCTAAAATCGCAAACCAATGGCTAGTTCTGATTTTTAAATATGTTGTTAGGAACACTACCAGTATAGTATATCCAAGTTTGCAGGTTCGAAAGACCTGTGCTAATTTCGTAGTATTCGAAAAACCACGAAATTTTCGTTCTTTTTCGATTTCTTCACTATACGCCTATCTCATGAACTATGCTTTTTTTTTTTTTTTTAAAGGAAGTGATGAGATAAGGGAGAATGGAAGGGAGCTCGGCCCTCCTTCCCGTACCGGGCTGGAATGGGTCCATGGAGCAGATTTCAGAAAACCTTTAATTCAATCGTTTCAAGATTGTTTTCCTCTCATTCATTCATACCCCACCCACCGAATACTACACTATCATGACGGCTCTGCTTGAGGCCAGTCAAAGAAGTAGAGCCCACTTCCAGAAAACTCTCTTCGTCACTTTCGACCATCTCCACTACCTATTTTCAAGCTGAATCGGACGATTTTGAACTACCCGTGAAGCGGGCAAAATTAACTGTTCCAACCCAACAATCTCCCAACAATATATCTTGTAAAATATGCATATAAATATGTGAAAAATAAATCTAAAATTTTTATTTTTTTTTTGAAAAAATTACCAATTTTTGGAGTTCTGTAACTTAGTACCTACAGTGCTTGTTCTGGTCTCAAATTGTAGAAAATTTGATCTACTTCAAAAAACGTGCTTCAGTTAGTTGGATATTTTTGCTAACTAACTCGTCCGAGCAAATTTTTACCAAATCGTAAATTGGGAACGTTAGAGTGCGACATATATACAGATTGTCCATTTTAACTGGGCCATCATTGGGATTCCAAAAGTACAAGATATACATCAAACTTTAAATAGGGGACTTCGCTTACTTTTTAGTGACCATTAAAAATGTGAATTTGAAATTCCAAAAATTTGCCATTTCCCAATATGGCGGGCAGCTTTCGAATTTCTTTTCGAACTTCCTGTATTTTTAAGACGTTTTTGTTCTTGGTGTTTTGTTGGTACGACTAACCATTTAAAAGTTAGAGGGGCATATAGTTTGAAAAACAGCCTAACTGAGAGGATGATATTTTGGTATGGAAACGTTTTGAACCAATAGAAACGCTCTTAACACTAATAAAGCAATTTGTAAAAGAAACAAATACCTTTTGTAAACAGCAAATATGGGTTTAAAATTTTTTTAAATTAATTCCTCTGTATTATGGTTTTAAAAAAATTACAAAAACCATATTTGCTGATTTTTAAAAGTTATTTATTTGTCTAAAAAATGCTTTATTAGTGTTAGAGCGTTTTCATTGGTTCAACATTTTTTTCATACTAAAATATCTTCCCCTCTGTTAGAGTGTTTTGTCAAACTGTATACCCTCTAACTTGTAAACGGTTACTCGTATAAAAAAAAACCCACAAAAAACAAAAAATATCTTAAAATAACTTGCAAAATCTGGTATCTTCATGTAATACAGGCTGTTCCATAAGAAATTCGAAATTTATGCACCTTATTGGAAAAAGGCGGCAAACTTTAAAAATTTCATATTTTTGATGGTCACTAAAACGTAGCTGAAGTCCACCAATTAAAGTTTGCTGTACATCTTGTACTTTTAGAGATCCCAATGGTGGAAACGTTAAAATAGACACTCTGTATATTATGCAATTGTTAATGGTTCCCCCAAAACGTGTTCTGGGGACCAGAGTCGGTTTTCATTAACCACTCCTAACTTTATGTCCCACTATAATAGTCACTGCAAACAGCTTATCTTTCCTTTGAAAATTCACTAATAACTTACATAAGATTGCTAAACTAATATTAATATTTAACAAAACATAGCATTATTACATTAATAAAGAATACTGTAAAGGACCTAATTCATTATATTGTTAAGATATTTGATAAACGGTAGGCGGTGGTTAACGCCTTAGCATAGGTTATGACACGCCCCCTGTAGGGTACGCCCCTTCTGGTTAGGTATTTATACGGTGCGTTGTCACACTGTTAGATCAGTTATAGTTTGGTTACTGTAGCCTGTGCATCACTGAGGATGGCGACATTGTCGTTGAAACGCGTTTGAGGTTAGTAAACGTATTTATTGTGAGATTTTGTGTTCAGGTTTTATTTGATCTAAGTTACTTTCTCACAAGTCAAGCTCATTAGTTATTTATTAGATACTTATCTGTTTGCATAATATTTAAAAAATATATTTTCCCATCCAGGGAAGTCAAAGTCATTATAGCTTGTATAGCCATGAATGTGATCAAAATGCTTTTAATTATTTGTTCAAGCATTTCTCTTTGAAAAAAAATTTGTGTGTATAAAACATAAATATAAAGCAATGACCTACAAACATTTTTTAGTATATTCATTGCCATAACAACCAACTGCATAAATAACAGGTAAAACAAGTTATTTGGACAACCACTTTAGCAATACAATTTTAGGTTAGGCTTAGTTTATTAACTTCTTTCTGGTTTAACGGCAACATGATTATTTTTTGCAAACATCTACGGGACATTACCATTGTAATGAATTAAGTTTCATTCTTCTCCTTTTATAATAAATTAGAGGACTCCGCCTCCTACTTGCTTCGCTCACTAAACCTTACGGCGAAGCAAATGCAAACAAATTATTTTCACGGGTATGACTATTAATTAGGACATAACTTTTTCGTTCTTATATAGAAGCAATTTTGAAGTTGTAAAATATTATCAAAACGTGATACACTGAATTAGTATTTCTAACTGGTTAAATAAGTTAAGGCCTGTAAAGAATAAAGTTGGAATGATTTTAATAGAAATAGGTGTTTGAGTTATGATTTAGTAAGTATTTTTCGTTGTTTGAGTTTGCTATTACCTAATATTAAATAACTGTCAGTTGTGAAGAAAAATTACCTGATTCTAAATTTGACAATTTGGTGGCTATGGTAATAAATCTAAATGCTCTCAAGAAGCATTAGTTTGTTCAGTATAGGCCTAACCTAAAATTGTGTTAAATGAATGATCCATATCGAGTGTTTCAATTGAAATATTTAACAACGGATGTTTTAATTATTATATGGTAAACATTTTTAGTTTATTTTTTGTTTTTGATTGTTCTTATTTTGTTAACCTACATAAATAAAAAATACTTTAAAACATAAACAAAATATGTAAACAGAATCACCAAGTCTCAAAAGGGAACGGTGCAGACATCAATATTACAATCTTGTTCAGTAATGTATTTCCCATCTCGGATTTGATTCAGTTCTGCATGTATATTGTAGACTAAAAAAAATCTAATCCAATTTCACGGGTTAGCCGCACAATAATACACTTGATAATCCATGCCTGGCAAGAGTGGAATGTGAATAAATATTCTCTGCTAAGTTATTGTTGAGAGAAATCATATTATTTGCCACAATTTATTCAATGTTTTTAATACAAGGTTTATTTCGCAGTAAGACGACGTTAACTTTATTTAAAGCACATGTATTATACAGGGCATCTTTCATAATGGAACACCATTGGTATCTTGTAAACTATAATAACTGACCGTAAACATTAAACGGGGAACCTTTTCCTGTTTTTGGAGAAATTACAAAATAACAGCTAAATCAGAGGCCAGAATTTTGTAAAACCCAAAACCTCATAACATGTATTGTATTCCATAATACATTGGAAAGTTGGACACCATTTTGCAATATAAAAACTTTAAAAACTGTATTTTAAGGCTCGGCAGGAGTGAAAAAATATTTCTGAGTTGACCTTAGCTCTCCAAGTGGCAGAGTTGTATACTACTAGCATTGCGTTTCATTCTTCCGCTAGCATTAAAAAAGCATTCATAATTCATATGGCAGATTCATAAAGGCGGAAACTAGAAATGCGCATGGGTGACAAATGTATGTGAGTATGTGTTATAAAACACAACTTTCTTTAACACATTTAAAATTAAGGAATATATTATGTTTCTAGTATACCTCCACAAGCAACAAATTGATGTGATAGTTGCAGGCTGAACACTCAAGTAGGAACACAATTCGGTTCGTACATGCTTCTACAATAAAGGAGATTTTTTCACCATAAATTATAAAAATTTCATGAAATTACTCTTACTGTATTACAAAGATAATTAAACTGTAATACAAAACATCTCAACATTTTGAATTTGAGTTAAGTCAAAGAACACATTTAGTTAAAAAATAAATATAAGTTAAATGACACCCAAATTTAGACTGTCCTAACCTTTAAAATGACATATTCAGAATAATTTATTGTCTGATCGTTATTACTTCAGTTGTTTTGCGTTTAACATTGCAATAATAACCTTATGTCTCACCATTACAGCCACAGCAATAGCACATCTTTCCTATGGAAATTCGCTAATAGGTGATAAACTTCAAGGGCTTAAACACTAGATTTAATCAGTGCAGTATGCATCTTGACACATAACTTATATGTTTACAATGTAGAACTTGTTTGAAGGCAAGACAAAAGCGCATTGTTCTTAGCTTAGGTAAACTATGCTCAAGTGGATTCTTGTTGTGTGCATATTTGTAACTGTCAACCTACATTGCTTTGCTTTATTTAATGTTTCTACAATATTAAACATGATAATGGTTAACTTGACTTTCTAATTGTCTTTGCAATTACACCTGTTCTAGGCAAAATAATTCGCTTCAAAATCTAAATGCAAGTGAAACATTGCATACGAAAATATTTCGATCACGCAGCTGAACCTCTGACGAGAGATGAGTTAATTCTAAAAATTAAGTTTATATGTTTTAGGATTTCACCCAACTATTTGGGAAATTTTTCTACTCATGAAGGCGCTGAATAGCTTCCTAAAATATACTTAAATATACTAGAATATATTAGTATTATAATTTGCTTGCTCCAACCACGGTTTATGCGCTGCTTGTTTCGCTCGACCTTGCGGACTCGGATTATGGACTGTGTTTGCAAGTTTGCCCCTCGATCCATTTAAAATAGATCCACGTATATTCCTTACGTGGATTTAAACCGGGTACTTTTATGGTATTTTACGCTTTGAACGTTTTCGGGGGAACCAGACGACCTATTAGGTCGTGTGGAAACAAAATGTGCATAATAATCTAGTATAATAAATTTTAGGTAAACCCTAAACAAAATCCAATACCAATATAAAATTTTTATAAAATTGGACGTAAAATGCAGCCATTAGAGTGCGAACACATACTCGTCCGTTACATATACAGGATGTTTCGTAACGCTTGTCACATATTTTCTTTTATTGTTCCTGGGTACAAAGTAAACACCAAACCATTGTTCATTTATTTAAAATCATTTCGAGCTTGGTAATCATTTCATACTATTACCAAAATTCGTTTTTCATTAACAAATTCACATCTAAAAAATAATTTAACGAAATAATACCAAATTTTTATCAATTCTTTGTATTGTGTTATTACCTACATGGGAAAAGCGTTATCTTGACTTGACTTAAATATATCTATTTAAAATGGTGGCCGTTTAAAACTTCCAAACGAAATAACCAAAAATCCAGCGCTTTCTCGAAACAAATGTCAAACATATATTTATTTTCTTTGCAAATTTAATTCCCTATTGATTAGTATTTTATTTTTTGAAATTGGTTGGATAATAACGTAATTATGGCATTTATCGCCATTCACTGCACACCCATTTTAAGGGGTGATGTCCAAGATCGGACGGCAATACAACAATAAAACAAAATAAATAATATTTTATAGCAATAATCAATTTAATCAAATACGTTTCATTTATTTTGACACAGAAAAACTGTTTACTCAAATTTGTATTAAATCTATGCTATTGTTTATGCTTTTAAGAGGTTGTCTTAGGTACTAAACTGTATATTGCCATCGGATTAATCAAGTCAGCTGATTCGTAGGTGTCACAATTCTGCTGATTCTGTTTTTGTTGATTTTATTATTGTTCTAAAAAAGCAACAAAATTTGTTTCGTTATTTGCTTTTGAAAATCTTAAACGGATCTCATTTTGAATATATTTAAGTCAAGATAACATAACTTGTTTTTCCCGTGTAGGTAATACTAATACAATGGGTTTATACAAATTTAGTATTATTTCGTTCAGTAATATTTATATATGATTTTTTTAATAAAAAACGCATTTTGGTCACTGGACAACCCCAGAAAATATGTGACAATAGTTACGAAACACCCTGTATTACATTCTGTCCAGCTTTAACCGGACAAAACTTTACGGGGTAATTCGTCAGCTAAAAACAAGCAAATAATACTACATAACCTTTGTCCAGTATCGATCTGTAACTGTATGTACTTTTAATTACTATTTAATATGGCCGCCTTCAACATCCGGATTGTCCTACAGTCGACCACTAAATTTGAGTATTCTCCTTTATTTATGACTCAATTATTAAAAACGATATATTGTTGGATTTGTCTTAAAATAGTCTAAAAGTTTTGTGACCACATATTTTCCTAAAATTTATGATTGTTATAGTTATATTTAACATTGAACATTTTGAACTGCCGACATTTTGATACAGATTGTTGCAGGAAACCCATTCTTTTGAGTAAAATGTTTCCTATATAGACCCATATTCATACCCAGTTTCATGAGACCGTAAACCAATTCTGAGATATTAGTGTATTTGTAAAAATCACATTGAGATAGGGCAGATGTTATATTGTATTATTTGCTTGTTTTTAGCAGATAAATAACCCCGTAACGTTTCGGACAGTCGAACTGGACACCCTGGATAACATTTTTAATGATACTTCAAAACATATTCTGGGGACTATTCATTGTCCATATCATCATTAGAAAATATTATTGGGATATTCCCATTGACCATTTCCGATCTTAGATATCACCGTAAACGTCATCATTCTTAATTAAATTCGATAAAAAGTAAGGTTTTTTTTTATAAAACAAGTATGAAAGTACAAAGTCTGAACTAACATAATTCTATATTATTTATTACTTACCTTTACTTAATAACTGTTGATTTTTAAATACATTTACATCAATTAACCTAATACACAACTCATTAACAACTTTATTTAATGCAGGTAATAATTAATTGTTTTAGATTGTATTTTAGCATATAATTTAAAATTATTACTATTGAATTTCCTTTAATCTGTTCATATTTTCATTACAGTTAATTTTAATTTTGTATACATTTCTATTTGTGGACGATTTAATGAGGCATAATTTGTTTAGTTATATGTTTAGTTTGAAATGGCCTTTTTAATATTTCTAAGAACAGAGGAAGCTGCGATGGTTTCGGGGAAGGCCATGTTAACATATTTTCCGTAAATTTTGTTTAGTATAAAACTCTATGGTAATAATAATGGTTAATTCAAAAAGAATGTCGGGGTTTTAAGGCTTTGTAGTATTTACTTAACGTTTTAAACAATACATCAAATTAAAGAGTAACTCAGTTTGTTTTAAACCTGTGCGCATGCGCAATTACTGTTTCCACTGCCTTCCCTTTGAAAGCGCTAGTAGCAAAGAGGGCGACTAGTGAATAGAAAACCTTTTTGTGTTTTACAGTTTGCAGGGACTGAATGTTTAGTTACAGTGCAAAGTGAGTTTTGTATAGTTCAAATAAATGTAATAATGAAAGTGATAATAACATCCTTAGATGGTATCATCAGTTTGAAGACACCGGATATTGGTGCCAAGGGCGACCAACGTACTGAAGAACGTGTTGAACGATTGAGAGACTCTTTCACACGTAACCCCAATAAATCAGTTAGGAAGGCTAGTCGTGAATTATGACTCGTCCGAGTGACTTACTAAACAAAAGTGTTTACCTAATTTGTACCATATATTCGTACACAGAAAAGATGTTTGGATTATGAAATACTTCGTTTCGCTAACATAGGAGTTTGCATCCCTGCATGGGGCATCGGATCAGAAGATTCCATGGCAGAAGATAAAAATTTGCTATGGTAAAATCCCCCACTTTTATTTCAACCGGGTACTTTATATTACATTTTTATCGATTTTAGGGGAACCAGACAAACTGTAAAATCGTGTAAAAAATCAAAATGTGCAGAATAATCTCCTACATTTATTTGTTTAGATAAAATCTTCGAAAAGTTTCATTCGAGTACGAAAATTCTGAAAAAATATACTTCCAGTAAAAAACGTGCTTCCGGTTGTTGGATTTGGGTCGCTAAAAAACTTGGAACTTAACCAACTTGTGTGTGGAAATTTTGGATCAAGTCGGACCTAAAAGTGGAAACATATATATACATATCTATATTACATTTTTAATGTCCCACCAAAACGTTTTGGGGACCATGATCGATGCTCATTGACTACTCCCGACCCCAGGTGTCAGTGCAATAGCTCATCTTTCCTATGGAAATTCGCTAATGAAATCACTGTGGTAATAGAAATATCATTGAATCACTAATCTAACTATTGTTTCTGTATTCAAGACAATTTTCCATTTCTGTAACTACTACAAGTCCGTATAAAACACAGATTTATTTAACTATATCTAGTAGCACTGGCTCCAAACTCGCGAAGATGCAATCGCACTGCCTCGTCTCGTTCAGCCGGTCTTGTCGATAAATCGTTTCAAGCAAAATAGAGAATCAATGGACCGAAATATTTGCCCGTTAAGGAGGAGGATATCGTGGAAAATACAGAATAAAACAAGAAAACCAACTTGGAATTATTGTCAATTCCACAAAAATTATCGATATAAGTATCAAATCAAGCCAAGCGTCACGAAAAGGTTTTGCAAATATCAACATATAAATATCCTAGCCAAATAACATATTTGTTTCTTTTATATTTCTTTGTTACAACCAATTAGACAACAGTTTACAACGTTATATTTAATCATGAAAGTAAACGTTATAGCCGTATTCCTCGTGTATTGCCATTAAAAATGTTAAGTGTATTGAAAATTTTAATAAAAAAAAACGTTTAATTCACAAAGCCATGGATCGAGGTTTCTGAAGTTCGCATAGATTATAAGTTTGGGATGAGTGAGGATACTCAATCTGGTTAAACAGAATCCAAGTAAACTAACTACTCAAAGTATACGCAAATGTGGCGTAATGTGAATACAGGTCATAAGATATAAATATTTAGATATTCAAAAGTTTGTAGGATATCGACTAAAAATAGTGGGTGCGTTATCGTAAAACATTTTGATCTAAAAAACATGATTTTGTTGAATTAATTTACAAGGTAAAAACATCTTGAAAGTAGGTTTTGAACCAATACTACTTTACTGATTGACGGTTGCTTCAGTTACATAATTCTGGCGAAGAATGTAAGATGGCGGTGACAATATGGTGGATGAGTGTTGGAATAAAGTATGTGCTACACTTAAAGTCACTGTGGAGTGACTTGCAATAGAGCTTGCTGTTGAATCTCTATTGGTTGGGCTAAATCCCAGTCTATTCAGATCAAGCCTAATTCTTCTTTCTACCCGTCTATGACATGCCTTCTCCTCCCAAGACCACTTCCATTTGGGCAGGATCTTGTGTACCTTGATTATGTGTTCCAGCGATATTATTTTAAAGTTCTGTGCTGGTTTTTTTTTTTTTTTTTTGCTGAATTACAGAAACGATACTGAACAGTTCATCTCTGAGGTCAAATTGGATTTTTATTCCAAAAACAAGTTCAGCATAAAAGGCAAGAATTGATTTCAAAAGGTTGCAATATCTTTGTTTTCAACATCTGATGTCATCTGTAATTCAGTAAAAGATTCAATTGCCAAAACATCAAAGTATATTTGCTCAAGTTTCATGTAAAACCCCGAATTATTTTATTATTTATATTATTATTTCACCATTAAATTTTAAGTATTTCTTTCTTCTCTGAAATTCAATCAAAACTGAATATCTCATCACAACTACACACTCGATTTCACGTTCACCGTGCAGTACAGGTCTTACGCTAGAATAGACATGCTACTACCATTACAGCGAACATCATGAGTTTATTGTCATGCGGGTTGCGTCAACTGACCGAGCGTAGCATGGGAGTTGATGTTTTTTAGTTGGCTATTATCGCTGAGACTGTCGTAAGGATAACATGGCTTATGGGCGCTCTTTACTGCAAGGTGAACGTAGGCTTTTTACACTACTGATGTTAACGTTTCTAAATTGAAACAGTTATTGTAAATTAAAACTGTGACAAAGTAAATATTGTAAGGGATCATCTAAATATAGGCCTTGTACCGCTTGTTTGAAGTACACATAATAAAATAAATTTTTTGAAAGAGCTGTCCATATTTTAAATTAACAAAGATATGAATTTTTGAAAAATGGTAATTTTTAAGCGTTTTTCTTACTTTTATGGTCCGATTGGATTTTATAAAAAACATTTTGTAGGGTTTTAAATTCTCTACAAATTTCCCATTGGAGGTATCGTGATCTATTCATAAATATTTATAACATCAAAAATTTATTGTTATTTATATATTATAAAAAATGCGCAAAAGCTCCTTTAATGATAGTTTTTGTATTTTACATACCTATATAAAGGCGTAAATCAGGCATATGGTTGGACGGAAATGTTATCTTCATGTAAATACAAAGGGCCGTAGAGGCAACATACCTGAATGTTTTTAGTTTTGATGGGGTTTTTACTGGAGTTGGTTACGTTTTTAATGTATGCCTTTAGACTATGCATTTAAACCGAAAGTTAAACTAAGTTTAACCTGCACACATTAAATCACTTTACCACTCAGTTTCCTTCACCTCAATAATGTTAGTTCATCTGTACTCACTATAACAAGTATTAAAGGGCATGTTTAGTTTTCAAACTTTAAAATTTGACAATTGTTATAAATATAATCAAACTTGGTGGTTCATGAGAAATATTTTTTCTAAAAATAAAAACACAGAACACAATTCTCACAAAAATACAATTAAGGTAATTCGCGTTTCAACTACAAATTCGTCATCTTCAGTTACCACCCTACTTAAAGACACTTTCTTTTTATATTCCTTAACTTCATAATTTTGAAATAGTCTCAAGATTTTCGGAATATAATGAAATATGAGCTGTGGTAAGTAATATGAATTAGTGGTGGATACAGATCTATAAATCGTTTCAGTTCTTATACCCGTGTATGAGACTGTCCTGCAGAATGTGAATGATTCGAAATTTAATTTGAATTTTTACGTAAAAAAGTTAAAAGACTTTTTACAAAAAGTTTTCTGCTATTATTACTTTTGGTATACGGAGCACCATGTTCGTAGCAGAACCCTGAATGACATCTAAGGGAGCCAGAATGGATTTGAAGGCCCATTCCCAAACTATTATCCCAACTCCCAAAAAACAAAGATTTGCAATATGTAATGTAAAACTGTCTTATTTCACGAAAGTATACTATTTTATTTAAATTGCATACAAATTGTCAACATGTGCCGACTAATTTAAGCGTTTATCAAACAAGACTCCGAAGTATTGGTAGGAGACAACACCATCAATGTTAACTACAGGCACAGAACTCACTCAACTAATTCCCACACAAATGCAATTTAATACGTTCATAAGGTCAATCACTATTTGATCTAAGGGATGTAAGAGTTAACTTTGTTTTAGAAATATTAAGGGTTGAAAAATTTAACGAACAATATTTTTACTGCAGACCAATCCTTTAAAACATTCCTTAAAGGTTGTTTATATAATACTTGTTTAAATAATGCTTTAATACTTGTTTAAATAACGCTTTAATAATACTTGTTTAGTAATTGTATTTCGTAGGAACGGTACTTCATTATTCAAGAGCATAACACTAGAAAAGATACGATTCTGCTGAATTTAAAAATCATAAATGCATAAGCTGGTGTTTTAATATTGTTTTGAACAAAGTTGCCAAAGGAGATGAAATAACAAATGCCATTCCTAATTAAAAGGGGTTTACAAATGCTATTTCAAAAGTGAAAAAAGTGAAAAATTAATGTAAAGTTAATTGTAGCTTGAATACGTTCCCAGAACTCAATACATAATTTGAAAGCAGCCTATAATGTAGTTTGCAAATAAATAATGTATAAACACATATTGTACCAGTTTCATAAAGCAATTTTTATGTAATATTTTCATTGTACAAATAACGTAGATACAAGAAACCCCTGTTTAATATGAAATACATTATCATATCGCATTATAGCACTGTATACCACTGTCTGGGTATGCCTGATTTAAAAGTCAAATCCCATCTCAGGGATTTTCTACGCAATAGTGCTGCACTCTGTAATGCAGATCTTTTGCGGCTTAGGATGAGTGAAATATCTGTATACAGTATATAAAATAGAAAACCCACTCACTAACTCACTCACTGATCACAGTAACTCAAGAACCATAACGCCTAGGAACGTGAATTTGGTACACATATTGCTCATTGGCACAAGAGACGCAGTAAGAAATGTGTGTTTTATTTTAAATTAAGTGGCCTTTAAGGGTAGAAACAACCCCTAAAACAAATAAATATTGTTTGTTATAATGTCCATAAAGCTAGAAAGCTGAAAAATGTTGCACATTTATTTTTTACAAGATTTATATATATATAAAAAAAAAAAAAAAAGAGTTTTACATTTTGTTACGTGCTGCTAAGGGGGGATTACTTACAACCAAAGGGTAAAATGTGAGTTACGCCTTTAAAATGTAGGCAGAAATATAACATTTTTAACACAGGTGGACGGAAAGGGGAATAGAATCATGATTTTTAATGATTGCCTTCGTTTGCAAACTGGTGGAAAATACGCTGAGTTTTAGCTCTTAGCATCCCACATGTATGTAAACATTGATTGTTGGGAGAACATTGATATATTTGGATGAAACTCACTACGCAGCGGATGTTTGGGCCAGGAAACTTAGATCTTATGTCACACTTAAAGCACAAAATTATTATACCCGATTTAATTTACATTTTCTTTTTTGTTAGCAAAGCGACGGGTAAGCGAATGCGTGGGTAAATGTATTCTTTTTTGTTAGCTCACAATCAATACATGTGAGTTTGTTCATGCGTGCCACTATAACTCCGCAGCCTCATTGGGGTTATATGGTATGGTAGTCTTTCATCCTTCATCCATACAGAAGAGGTTTTGGTTTGGAACTGCAGGGGTTGGGTCCGGAGATGGGCGTCAAAAAAGCGTATCACCCTACGTTATTCTTATGGAAAGTAGGTAAAACAGCTGGGAATAGAGAGCCAAAGTAGCCGAGACTGACCTGCATGTTCCGGAGTGGTACACCTATTCCAGAATAGAATATTCTATTCTAGAACGTTTCAGACGGTTCTGGACTATCGAAGTGACTTTCGGTTCTGGAACGTTCTAGAAACCAGAAACGGACTATTAAGCTAGATACCTAAAACTTAGCACATATTACTCTTAAGTTATATATAGGAGAGACAATTCTTTTGCACTTTGATTATTTGCATTTAAGTTGTAAAATATTGTTCGTAGACAATAGTTTAGATAAAAGGTAGGCCTACTCATTTACGTGAAATGTACCACAAACTGGCAGAAATCATTCCTAACTGATATTAACTGTGCATAGCTCACCCATAAATAGTAATTTCCATGAACATATCAAACAAGAATCCGTCTTCATTGATTTTCCATGGGTCACCGCCGGGGTCTGACAGCAAAGCGAGGAGGGACCGAGCCCCTTGTTATTATAAACAAAACAGCTGATTTCGATCAAATCCTTAAAATAAATTTAGGTTAGGCCTACAATTAATCAAAATATGTTTATTTGCAACCAATTCAGAAAATTTATAATCATGTAATTATTCTTCATAACTAACAGATTTTTTTTAGAGTTGGTAAAAACAAACATAACTCTTAACTCAAACAACTGGTGTTACATAATATGATACTACTTCCGTTAATTGGTAATATCAAAATTTGTTTGAAGCGTTGATTATTGATAGTATAAATATTAAAGGGGAAATTACAACTCATGAAGCAATTCGAATTATTGGGGATGGCCTTGTTTATTTTGATCTGTTTTACATTAGGTATGTATCAGTCCTCCCAAGTATAAAATAATAAGCAAATTTGTAAAGCTATTCTCTAAGAATATACCGAATTTGTTTAGTAATAAAACAAATAAACGGTATCAGTTAACTGACACAAACTTTCTCCCAACTTATTGTAGTCAAAATAATATTGTTTTTAATCATTTTATTTACTACTTTTTAGAACAAAACAAAAAAATAATATTCTACCTACGTCGATCGTATAAAAAAGTTATTGTCACAGGCGGGATTCGATCGCGCGACCTTTGAATTACTGGCCGTCCTCGCTACCGTTGTGCTACCTCGTGCGGCCGTCGCCGTGATGCTAGATTGACAACATAAACTTGTTTATTTTTTAATATTTCCCCATAATTATGAAACGCCGAAGTTTTGATAAAAGCGGGTGGTGTCATTTTGTTTGGCATCTTAAGCACTATAAATACTGAAAATTTGATCAAAATCGTTAGAGCCGTTTTTGAGAAATTTGCATTTTTGTCGTTTTTTATTGGTTTTTAGGGGTAAATTACCCTTAAAATTAAAAATTCAAAAAAATGAAAAATGCCTGGAGATATTAGGGTTTAGTACCTACATACCAAATTTCATGAAAATCGGACCAATAGTGTCCCCTCTGGTCATGTATACATACTGACACACTGACAGACAGACACCACGTTAAAAACACTTTTTTGGGTTCAGGGAGCACCAAAACAAAAAATTCCACTAAACATATTTTTGGGTTCAGGGAGCACCAACACAGATAATTGCACTAAACAATTTTTTGGGGTTCTGGGAGCACCAAAACAGATAATTCAACTGAAAATTCAAATTCGAACATTTTTACGAAAACAATACTTTCTCCATATACTACGTATAGGGTGGAGAAAGTAAAAATAAGAGGAGAGGAATAATACACTGTAAACCTACAGTTAATCACTGAACCAATATAAAAAAGCAAGTGCGAAATCAATTATTATGTAAAGCTATGAATCGATAACTGAACAAATATTGATAGCATTAAAAATGTATGTCTCTCAAAATCACCAAAACCGATCGATGCTCTTCACTCAAGACGCTGAACAACTTCTTCGACTCAATACTTTCATTTGAATGTATCCATGAGTCTAATTACAGTTGAAACGCTTGGCGGTCCTTTCTGTTGACTAACAGTATTTGCGATTATCCTCATCTTAAGCTCTACATGTGATCCAGTTACAAAAGAATCATTTATCTTGGAAATTTCAATAATTCAATAAAAAAATAATCATAGCTTGGCGCTTTGTTTTTTGCTTTTGTTATAGAGCATTTTTCGGTAGGATTTCAGTTATATTTTTGGCAGTTTCGTTGTAAATAAAATAAGTCACAGTTTCCTTATTTATATCAATTTATTATTTAAATACTCTCTAGAATGAACATAATGGCATTTGTTGGCCAATTCATTTTTACAATAGTATTATCTTGAATAGATAGCCAACTACTCTTATTTGATCTAACCATAAAAATCGCTCGTCTCTGCTGACCGATAACAAGACTGGATAATACTTGTTCGTGAATTCTCGTTCGTGAATACAACTTTACCAGTTGATCGCAAATCGCAATCGAGGTGGACTGTCTTGCGTAAATGCGTCTATTCCTCGCAAAAACATTTTTCGAAACTTCACTAATGGGGCCATTTTACAGTTGCTATTCTCTGTAAAATATGCGCTAATTTGTTTACCTATTTATACAACTTCGTTTGTCTAATATTATGCCGACACTAAGCAGGCCATTGAGAGTACTATATTTTCGAAAGTAAGCATTTTATCAGCATTTTAGCATCTTATGCTAATTTTTTTCGAAATAGCCTAACACTCCATCTCAATAGTTTTCTAAGAATTCTATTACTTTATACTTATTATTAGTATATACTGTATCTCTATACTCTATTTGTTCTGTACCTATGCTCTGTTCTGTAACAATGGAAGAACAAATATT